>OX459031.1:24953776-25201276 GCA_949775025.1 Tricholauxania praeusta | reverse complement strand
TAACATAAATTTGTTAGCGCTGTTTTAAGTGAACTATTGCAGCAATTGGTATGAAATTTAATGTATGTATTTCTGTCGCTATAGGGCATATCTGAATCAAAAGTGGCTGAAATAGCATCAGTAGGCGTGGCACCTCCCATACAAATAAAATACGGCAAGTGGCATATTTATCGAAATATGTGAGCAATCATACTAAAATTTGGTGTTAGGGGTTTGATTATGGAAAGCTATTTCTGGATCAAAACCGGGCTGGATTGTACCAGTGGGTGTGCCACCGTCCTAAATTTTGAATTTTTGTTGCAGCATATATCGCAAACTATACAAGCTATTGAGCTAAAATTTAATATGAGGATGTCGATCGCGAATATAATTTATTGTACCAAAAGTGGGTGGAACTGGAGAAGTGGGCGTGGCACACTTCAAAATTTTCATTTCTATTCGATTTTTTCCAACATTTTCTACATTCTTTCGACTTTTTCAACCTTTCAACTTTTTCCAATATATCCTATATGTATTTGTTCGACATTTTCAATCTCTTTCAACTTCCTTCATAAGTTTCTTTATTTTTTCGACTTTTTCATCAACTTTGAATTGTTTAAAAATTTTTCAACCTCTCTCAACTTTTTTCAACATTTTGCATATATTTTCGACATTTTCCAACCTCTGCCAATCTTTCTAACATTTCACATTTTTTTCGACTTACTCAACCTCTTCAATGTCTTTTCAACATTTATTTAAAAGGTTATTTCAGTGTAGTCTAGGGTATGTGAGTTTCGGCCTGGCCGAAGATAACACCTTAACTTGTTTTTTGTTACACCGGTAAAATGCCTGGCAAAAGCCTATTGGGAGTCCACAATTTTTGCGAATTGCAGTTGTAGAAAAACAATTTTATGTTATGAATAACGTTTTTTATGCCATTTTATATTTTTATGCATTTTTTGTGAAGAGACTGAAAAAAAAAATGTTTTCTTGTCATAGCATTTTTTACTTTAGTTATAATTATAAGGTTCCAATTTTAACCCCTAGCCCATCAAATTCTTAATCCAGCGTTGACTATAACAATAAGAAACATTTCAATTTTCAATCTGACTTACTGATTCTACTGAAAACAATTTGTCAGCTAAAATTTGTAGAAGAATTAATTAACATAATTTTGATATCAGTGCGGAACCATTCAGTAACTAACGAATTGACCAAGGCTATTGCGTTTCAGCTTTGAATATGTACTTAGAAATATTTCTTCTTTCAACTGAAGGCTATTCCGTTTACACTTCTTATTTACAAATTGTAACAGTTGTAACAGACAAAAAATTATCAAAATTAAGAAACTTTAATCCAAAAACTTTTTATTTGAAGTCATGTAATTTGCTTGGAAAGTTTGATATTAAAATATTTATAGGCCTGATTTGCTTACAAAATATTGTACTATTTATCTCGATGGCAACAGTAAACAAGTTGCAGTCAATACAATTTATATTACACCAAAAAAAGAAAGGCAATAACAATTTTTATTTTTATTTTTTAGATTGCTATTAATTGCCCATGTTGTAAGGAAACTTTTAATACATAATTATTATGCATAATTTTTAAATTTTTCCCAATATTATACTTTCCCAAAATAATACTTTCAAATATGTATAATATATGTACATTGTACTCGTAGAACTCTGCAGTAGATAAAATATATATATTAGTTTTTGGGCGTTGTTTTCTTAAGAAAGATCAAGTCCAATTAACCTCATGGGGAAAACTCATAAGCAAATTTCAAAAGACTCTTCGTAAGCTTCTACAGTATATTTGAGTAGAAGAAGAAGGAAAAACTTCAATGACAATAATCAAGGCAATAACAATTACAACAGTGGCGACAAACAACAGCCACAATTAGAGAAAGAGCAACAATGTAACAAAATTAACAATATCGGTTTAATCGGTGGTGGTGGGTGACGTGTGCACAATATTGAATTAAATTAATTTTGAAAAAGTAAAAATAAATAACAAAGAAAAAAACCTCTTGTGGGGGAAATTGTGTTCAAAATGACTGTAAAATTGTAAGCTGACAGACAGAGCTAGTGAAGTGATGCGATGCGATTACGATGCCATCAGCACTAAACGCGTTTAGTTGCAATTAGAAAAACATTGTTGCGGGCGAAAAAAAAACTGGGAAAGGTGCTAACTTTGGTCTCGCCAAAAACTAAATACCCCTACACTGCATCAAGAGTAGTACGCGTAGAAGTCTTAAGTTTTAAATTTAAGGACACTTTTACTGCTTTGTGGAAGAAACGCGTACGTATGTGCTTGTTGTATCACATATTTTTCTAATGTTATTTTGTGCTGCAAATGTTATCATGCCGAACTTTGTTATAGATACTTAAAGACCTTCCTCTATTGAGCACTTAAAATTTTTGTTTACATAGAAGGTGCCAAAAGTGGCCTGTTTTTTGCTAAGTGCTTGCTACGTTTACCAAATGGTCCCATATTGCATTTTAAAACATAAAATTAAATAGCTTTCAGTATAGCGTCTTAAAGATTTTTGAATATTATATTATGAAATAACTTCCAATGTGCAGCAATTTAAAGTTTTTGCTTGCTATGAGGTGCCACACTCTTTTGACAAAATTGCCCAAATTCATGTAAAAGTTTTGGTTGCATTAACTTAGATAACTTTCTCAAGTATGGAAGGTTTCCAAATATGGTTGCATTGCCTTAAACATTTAATTCTTCTGCAAGTATAGAGTTTCGTTTTCCGTAATCATGACAGATAGATAAAAGAACGCTGAACAATATATAATTTTCCTTAACTGCCGCGTTCGTTCCATGCGTTAAAAAAGATAGGATTAAGTATGCCGCATGTAGGGTATAAAATGAAAAAAAAACACGATTAGAAACAATGCAAATGGAACAAGAGCGCAAAAGAGATGGGTGTGAAAATGATTTTTATTCGGTTGCTCCACCTACGTACACATAGATAACAATTAATCCAATTAATTGTCGTATAGCAGATGCGCCACATGCAAGTATAGTAAAATGCAATGTTGACAAAAATGTTTAGCAACATGTTGCAATTGCACTTACAGCAATAGTGTTGTCGAAATTTTCAAAAAGTAAATTAAGAATCGATTACCCGTAATTTAAGGTAATTGGACCGATAATATCGGGAATATCACATCAATTATATTCAAGACTGCAAAAGTATTGATTTTATTGTTAATATCGACGATTGGAAGTATAAAATATACCAAAAGTAGGAGTAAAATCGAATGATATAAAAAATCTGTCGAGGTTGTTGGGGTTGAACGAAGTTCCCGATATTGATCATATTGTATAAAAGTACCAGGACTATAGTTCGGTTTTTTGTTTTGAGGTTAAAAATATTTTAAGGAGTTTGAAAACCTCGAAAATAGCTGAAAATTTCAAAAAAAAAGTTGAATGAGGTTGAAAAATGTTGAAGAAAAGCTTGAATAACTCGAAAAAAAAAAATGAATTAGGTTGAAAAATTCGAAAAAATTTGGAAAATGTTGAAAAAATTTGAAACAGGTTGAAAAATGTTGAAAGAAGTTGAATAACTCGAAAAAAGTTGACAAATTCGAAAAAATATAGAAATGAGGTTGAAAAATGTTGAAATAGGTTGAAAAACACGAAAAAAGTTGAATGAGGTGGAACAAGTCGAAAAAATATGGAAAATGTTTAGAAAACTTTAAAGAGGTTCAAAAACTCGAAAAAAGTTGAATGAGGTTGAAAAAGTCGAAAAATAGTATAAAAAATATGGAGGATCTTGAGAAAAGTTGAAACCTGTTGAAAAATAATGAAGCAGTTGAAAGAGGTTGAAAAACTCGAACTAAGTTGAATGAGGCTGAATATATTGAAACCAAATCTTGTTAGGATCACTAATATAGTACACCAAATATAGCATTAAATGTTTTAAACTTGAATGGGAGGTGCCACACCCATTAATGAAATCCCGTCAAAATTTATATTATTTCAAAGCTTATAGTAACCGACGCCTCTACACCAAATTTAAAAAATATTACTCCCACAGCACCCTAAATATAACATTTCACGTTTTTTGCTTATATGGGAGGTGCCACACCCACACCCAATCTTGTCGATTTTTATTTAGTTTTAAAGTTTATAGTAACCGACACCTTTACACCAAATTTAAAAGAAATTACTTTCACAGCACATAAAATATAACTACTAACGTTTTTTGCATGTTTGAAAGGTGCCGTGCCCATTCATGCAATCCCATCGAGATCCATTCAGTTTCAAAGCTTATAGTAACCAACATCTCCAAACCAAATTTTATTAAGATCACTCATATAGTGCACTAAATATAACCTTAAACGGTTTAAGCTTGTATGGGAGGTGCCACGCGAACTTCATTTAATTTCAAAGCTCATGGTAACCGACATCACTAAACCAAATTTAAGAAAAATTAGTCCCATAGCACACTAATCATATCAATTAACATTTTTTGCATGTACGGGAGGTGCCACGCCCACTGATTCAATCCCATCAAAATCCATTTAGTTTCAAAGCTTATAGTAACCGACATCTTTATACCAAATTTAAAAAATTTTACTCCCATAGCACACTTAATATAGCATTCAACTTTTTTTGCTTGTATGGAAGGCGCCACGCCCATATGTGTCGTTGCGCCCACTTTTGGTTACAAGATACCCAATAGCCGGTACATCTACCAAGTTAAATTTCAAAACGATTGCGTTGATAGTTCTCTTATTATCACGTTTACAAATATTGTGGGCTGTGCCATGCCCTTCAACGAGTTTTGTCAGTATAATGACGTAGCTTGTTATGATGATTGTTTTTAACGGTATTAAATTGAAAATTTTTATGAAAATCGTGTAATATTGAATAAAAATTTTTAATTATTGAGAAATGCCACGCCCACTTCTTTAATTCCGCCCGCTTTTGGTAAAATTTAAGATATTTATGATCTGCCAAATTTCATTATAATATCTTCAATTTTTTGCGAGACATCACGTTTTAAAAATTAAAGTTTAGGACGGTGCCACGCCCCTGTTAGAGTCTTTTAAGACTTTACACCTAGCTCAATCTTAATTTTGTTCTTATATGCACCAAATGCCCAGGTTTCATCAAAATCGCTGCAGCAGTTTTTGAAATAATGTGTGAAAATATATATATACAACAGATTTTTTGAGCAATTATTTAATTTTAATTTCTGGATGTTTCCACTATTACTTTTTGGTAACTATCTCCTCTTACTTAAGATATAAAAATTATTGATTGAAAATTTGGGAAACTTCGCTTACACCAAATATTAATGGCTTCAGTTCTTGTGAAAAATGGCTCAAAATGTTACGCGATTATTTAAATTTCTTATGTAATTTTGAGTTTTGTGCGATTTTTCTGATGAAAAGTTGACTAGAAAGGAAATATAGCTCCAATTTCTAACAAATAGTTAAATTTTTTTTTGTGTAATTTTTTTCCTTTTCTGTGCTGCCTTTCTATCAGTTTTGGACAAATTTTGACGATTTTTCATGTCTGATCGATTAATTTCTTAAAGTCTTCTCTAGCGCTTCTTACACCAGCCTTTGACAAACTTATTAACTTTGCACACATAGTCTAACGCCAGGTAATCATTTTTGAAAGAGTAATTGCTATATTATATTGTGGAAATTATATTTTCCTATTTTCTAATATATCATCTCTACTCTTGATCGATAGAACTCCTAAAGCTATACTTTATTTAAAAGAATTTTAACCTTTAAAGTCGTCCTAACCAAAAATATTCACATTTCTTTAGGAAAACCTTTATCTGAGTATTACTAAATTATTTTGTTGGTTACTGACTCTGTTAAACCATTTTAATAAGCCAAAGCGTTGTGAAAATATGCGACGCGAATTCAATCTGGAATTTATACAAATGAATTGTGAGCTATGAAGAGATGATTGAACTTTTCCTCTTTTACATCGATTCAATGTTCCACGATTGTGATTCGTGCCACATTAACATCTTTTTTTAATTATGATTGAACCCAAATGATCGTGCACCCTCATCACATCAAGCATTAATCATTACAAAAATATCACTCGAATCGGGAATTCATAACTACATACGCTATGTTAATCTATACTCCACACTCACACGAGAATTTTTACATTTGTGCATCCATCGAGCCCTTCCACCACCCATCCATCAGCAGTCAATTCGTTGTATTCGATAATTAAAATTGTCTGCATGTGTTGCATTTGCAACAAAAGTTTTCTGTCTGTTTGTGGGCTTTTGGATTTTTATTTTTAATACAATCAATTTCTGCTTTATTTATTATGATGGAAGAAAATATTTAAGTGGGCGTGTGGTCGCATATGGCGAACGGTGTTCTTTAGAAGTATGTAGGTATTTAAGATGTTTCCAAATAGAGAAATGTTCTCTATCGGTTTTAATGAACACTTACATGTTTATAGCGCACTTCTGTGGGGAAATTATTTTAAATTGCTGCAATATGATTTCGGTTTTATAACTTTGGCGTTTATTTTTAGTTTACAGAAATATGTGTGATGTCAGAAATGCAGAAGCACGCGGTGCAGTAAAGTTACTGCATTTGAAGTGAAGCTCATTTTTAGTGGACTTACATTATTCAATAAAATTAAATAATTTATTTTCTAAGTAAAATATTCATGCACGAATTTCCAATGCAAATTTAAGGCTTTTTTTATCTAATTAGGATGTTTGGATGAAACGTTTGGTCTTTATTTGATGATTTGGATGATATTAACCATATTAGCATAGGTTACCCACTTAGTTGTGTTATGAAATCTAGTTGGTTCTATGATTAGATGTAGTTAAATACACTGTGGATCATTCCACATTATGTCTTAAACTGACTGCCACTCCTACCTCACCTAACCAAACATAACATACATATGTTTGGGTATGTGTTCTAATTTGATAAAAAACGATTTTGAGTCTTATTTTCTCAAGGAAATAGTACCATAAATTTGATTTCTGAATTTCTTCTGTTAAGTTCTGGAAATAGGAATATTCGGAAAAATTTTTGGTTCTATCTTTTATAAAAATTGGTCCAAATTTAATTCACATATTTTCGGTGATCATAAGCAATTCAAATCAAACGGTCTTTTTTGCGTCAATATTCCGTTAAACAAAGTAATTTGGCAAAATTTTTTAAGACCTAACGAATTAAAAGGAAAAAAACCGCCAATGAAGCAAATGCCGGTAAAGGGGATGGGTATAGGTTAAATTGCTCATAGTAATAAAAAGGTTAAAAATTACACTTTGACCTATAAAATTTGAAATCACTTAAATACAAAAATTAACTTATTTTACCTAAAAATTAAAAAGATAAACCTCATAAAAAATCTTCAAATGAAAGTTTCACTAAAATTGACAGTATTTTTTTGGTTATTTTCTAATCAAATTTTGCGCCGTTTTTTTTTGACCCATATAGTACCAAAATATTCAGCATACTTTTTTTTAAAAAAGTTGTAATGAGAAATGGAAATTGAATGGAAAAAATGGCGGAAAATAAGTTTGAGGTCGATCGGAAAGTGCACTTAGCCAACATTTTTTTTGATTTTATTTAGCGCTTGACCTAATCGAAAAATGTCATTTCTTCAAGATTTTGAATTTTTTAGCGCTTGGCCTAATTAAACAATTTGACATCTTCAAAAATAAAAATTGCCAAATAGTTACCCTAGGAAGTGGCCATTGATTCGTATACGCATCACCATAATTGAGTGCTATCTATATATAGCTCATCCAAACAATCTAGATATATAATGTTTATTGTGGAGAATAACATTAGTCCTTGTGAATCTATTCTGTGTAGTTTTTGTGCACATTTGATCAATTTTAATATTTTTGTTTGATTTTCAAAAAAATATGCAAAACAATTGTTTTTTTTTTTAAACTCCCCTTTTAATCCTAAAAAGTGGGCGTTTCACGAAAATGGAAATTTATAAAGAAAAGCCAATGGATTGAACTTTAATATAAAAAATATAAACCTTCGAATTTTTCGTTATATTATAATAAAAAAATTTTCCAAACGAGCAATTTTCGTGATTCTTTAACGCATCAAAAGTACGATACAGGTTAAAGAAATCTTCCAGCATCTAGCTAGAAAAATTTTTTTTTTTTTTAATTCAGTTCGAAATGCTCTTTATTGTAAATTTTTCTATAAGTTAACATGATTTCTTATTTTGGTCTATAGGTATTTTTCAGCCTTCTGGTCAAGTTGGCGTTGCACCTCAAGTACAAGCAAAAAATATCGTCGGAATTATGTATGTATTAAAAAATAAAAATCACTCTAAAATAAAATTAAATTTTTCTTTTAAGTGACCAACATCAAAAGTGGTTCAGCTAGATTTTGTCACATACAATTTCGACCAATATTTTGAGATCATTTTAAGACCAAATTCTTTTTTTATGAAAAATCACCCGAAACTCATAACAGAAAAGTGAACCTAAAGTAAAAAAAATCACTCGATTTGAAATGCACATTTATAAAATTAAACAGAAACGTACAAAACTTCTTACCAATAACATATCGACTGAATTGATTTATTTCCAATAGGAGTAATAAATTAAACATTTTTTCTACAGCCCACTTAAAAAAATTCGCACTTCTTAACTTTGAGTGTCAAAATCAGCTGAGTAACAAGTGGGTTGGGAAACTTCATGCCAAAGTAGTAAGTCGTACATCAAATTAAAATTATAGTGAAGTCTAAACGAGCACTAACGAGTATTTACGTGAAAAAAAAAATGTTAGCAATTTTTATTTTTAGTTCTTTTTTTTATCAAACGTAGTACGTAAACTCAACGGCAAGCGTAAAAACTTGGGGAGTATGCAATTGAAGTATGCGAATTTGCTGCCAATACGTACAGAGAGAGACTGATAGTCAGGTCCATTAGCCTGCAAATATATCAAATCTGTGCGCTGTAAACTTTTATTTATTTTTATGCTTTGAAATGCATGGGATGTGGTCGCAAGTGGTTGGTCATACGACACAATGCGCTTGTAAATGCAATAAATAGCGCATGCGTGTGTGGACTGAAAATCTTTATTTATTTAACAGCTGGGATAGTAATGATGATGATGATCTCCTATCTTTGATTTTTATTGCATTAAATTTTTGTAAATTCAAAACAAAATAAGTTGCAAAATTTAACAGCATTGGTTTGATATTCAAATAAAATTGTTCTCCGAACATAATTTTATTTAAGAGAAAGTAATTAGCTAGCATGCATGACAATGTACTATCGATGTCTAAAAGAAATACTCCATATATCTTTGAGTAAGTGTGAAAATGAAGGTTAATTATTTTACTCATAATGAGCACATGGTTCAGTGCCAAATTGTCTACTCGTTACTTTCTTAACTGACATTGATTGACTGACTGTTTAACTTTACTTATTAAGTGAAATGCTTTCATTTTCACTTGACAGTTTAATATGTGTTTTGCCAAAAGTGCGTCATGACATAACCATCCTCTGTTATTTTAATACTGCTAAGACCCTACCATGTCTGTACATATATGTAAGATTTCAATATAGAGTTGCCAGATTACAAGGTATGTAAACTAATATTTTTTCAATGTTTTATTGTTAAAATGTCATACCTCTGATTTATTTATTAACAATTGATAAACTATATTGGTCAATGTTTCGTAGACAACTGATTACTTATGAATGTTTATAAAATAATTGGTGCAGCACTCTTGTACCGTAAAGTTTTAATATCGGTTTTAATAAAAACACTACAAGTATCCAAAATAGTTATCAGTGCTAAGAACTCAGTGGAAAAATCTTATAGAAATTTGAACTATGAAACTTTTTTTTTTTGTGTATAGGCTCATATTGGTTTAATCGTGAGTATTCTTTAAAACAAATAAAAAAAAAATATTCCCAAGAATTCAGAATATAAAACTTCCAAAAAAAAAAAATTTTAAAAAAACAACAAATTTTCAGCACCTTATGAAATAAAATTTCCTTTTACACCAATTCTTCAGTAATTTTTACTTAAAAATCTGTGAAGAGCTACAATATATCACTAAGTCTATTCTTCAAAACTGAGTACCATATTACGTAGTTTCTTTTAAAACTGTTGTGTTGAATAGCTCCCCAGCAAAAAAAAAAAAAGTGAGTGCATGTAATATGAATGGTAATCCAATCTATTTCGTTTCAAAAAATATTAAAAACAAAATATTATAATATCGATAAACACTTTAAAAAAGTATTATAGTAGTTACTTATACAGCACTGATGACAGATCAACATTATTTAATTTTTATATTTTTGTTCTTAAAGTGAGAGAGGAAAAATAATTTTTTTTTGTAAATAATTAGTAAAAAAATGAGCTAACAACACTCTTTACACAACCGCGCTCAATTTACCTTTCCTCAGCATATCTACCTGGCAACCCAAACATTTGAAACAAGTCTGCATTTAGGCAATTGCTGCTTATTAGCGTGCAGCAGCAGCAGCAACATCAAAGATGCGCAACATTCAAAGATGCGCATAGTTGTCCGGTGTCTCATGCAGCGAGCGCACCGTTGTCACTCACTTCATATCGATATGGTGTCCAGTTTAATTTTCTTGACACGTTCCTTCCGAACGATCTGCTGCCGTAATGCGCGACATGTTTTTTATGTTGTTGGTTGATTATTTGTTGTTATTGTTGTTGTTGTTGTCACCAATGCTTTCGTCGTCTTCGTCATTACGTATTGTCCGCGTTGTTGTAATTTTTTCTACTCTGTTTTTTGTTGCTGTTGCTGCTGTTGAGTACGTGATGTGTGCATTCGATTGTTTGTTGGTGGCTTCATTGCCTCACAACTTTAATGGTGACATACTTTAGATACCATAAATTTTTGTTGCTCTTATATAATATCCTTTTTTGGCGAAGGATAGCAACAATATTTGCCATCAAGTTTCCATCGCAAACGATAGCGGCAGCGGTAGCTCATTAAAAATGTATGAAAATCGGGATTATAGTGTTTTTTCATGAGATTTTCATGGTGTCATTGATTTTGTTTACTTTATAGGGATGTTAGGCGCCAACGTAAAACGACAAGTGTATTGCTACCGTAAAAGGTTTTACTGTAATTTAAGAAAAAGTTTCCATTTTCTTTACTATAATGCAGCTTTCTTTATTGTGCAAGATTTCGTGCATGCACATATGTACTATATATAACTTGATTAAATAATTCAATATTTTTCTATCAGTATATGTACGGTTGAATGTAAAAAAAGTTGCCGCCTTTTTTAGTATACTTCAAACCATTGTTTTCATATCCATTCTTGAGTGTTCTTAGTACCCTACCTTTAGAAAATTCTTACTGCATTTTTAAAAACTCCTCCGATGAATCCTTATTGCTTAAATACCTTTACCGTGGCATGTCCCGAATGACAAAGTTCATGGAAAATTAGTTCCAAACATAATATTTCAAAGAGAAAATATGGTTAAAATACCGGGTGCTTCATTTTAATTTCACCAAGTCAATGTCTCGAGAGCTAAGTAAGATAGTGATAAATGCCTTAGACAAAAATTATAAATTTTCTAAGGTACCGAATAACAGTGATCGTACATTTGACATCTAAACTAATTTTCAAGGTCAAGCTCTGAACTGGAAGTACATACAGTGTTGCGCAAAATAATAGCAACCAAATCACTGAGCTGTTAAGAAATCTTGTATCTCTTCTAATATTAGGGGCATGCAAAAATTTTTTTAAGAATTAAGGGAATATATTCATTTATTAATAATACATAAAAATAAAATTTATATACAATTTAGAATTTATATTTTTTTTTTTTTTCTTAAATTTAAAATTAATTAATACATTCAATCTATCTTTGTGCAAAACAAATGCAACATAACATGAAGCATGTTTTTGTAAAGTTTAAGTTCTTTCTAAGTCATTATAACTGAAACTTAGTTTAGTTTTAGCGCTAACTGTGACATTGACTGTTCAGTTTTAGTGTAGATAAATTTTCCTTTTAGTCCATTAGATGTACACTTCAATGATATTCTTAAGCTAATTCAAGGCAAGAAATTCAATCCGGACATAATTGGCATCACATTCAATCATAATGAATGAATCAGTTATTTTTTCCTTGCAAGTCTAATAAGCTAAGTTTTCACAGCTAGAGCTAGACCACTGAACTTACATAAGTAAAAGAGATTTTGGAATTGAAAAAATTTAAAACACATGTCATATGACGCGCTCAGAACAAAAGTGAAGCATAAAATTTGCTAGAGGAAAAGTGAACTAAGAAATTTCTAAGACCAAAACGAAATTTCGTACTGCCCATTTAATTTTGTATGTATGCTTAAGTTATTCTGTTTATTTGTTGAATTTGCATTTGACTTTAACTCCTTGGTGCACTTGGTGTACTTTTTATTAAAACAAATAATTTTATAAAGTTTTTCTATATGAAAATATACAGCGAAATCCATTATTTACCACAGCGTTTTTACTTACTGTCACTGTATATTTCCATCCTAAAAAGTGTAACTATAAAAGTTTAGTCAAAATATATAAAATCAATTATTTACCACAGCGTTTTTACTTACTGTCACTGTCACTTTATATTTCCATGTAGAAAAACTTTAGATAATTAATTATTTTAATAAAAAGTACACCAAATGCACCAAGGAGTTAAAGTCAAATGCAAATTCAACAACTAAACAGAAGAATGAATGTACAAATCTTTCACAACATAAGTAATCAAACGAATCAGTCGTTGTTGCTTGCCGACTACAGCGAAATAACCGAATGCGCACGATAAGTTATAACTTACGCATACATACAAAATTAAATAGGCAAAGCAGACCCAACGGGAAATTTGGAAGCAGCTTCCAAGGGGAGCACATCAGATGTGTTTCCCAACGTGAAATTTGTAAGCAGCTTCCAAGTGAAGCACGTCAGATGTGCTTTTTCGGATGCATTGAATTTGCAACTCAATTTAACTTAAAAAAAAAACTTTTTTATTCCACATCCACTGGGGTTCGAACCTAGGCATCACGTGCTGTTACATGCAGTTACGTACAGTTTAGCGACATCAGCCAAGACTATTGTTGTAATCAGGTTTCTAAAAGTATATTCCCAACGGGAATCGGAAGCGCGTTCAAAGGGCATCGGATGCGCTTCAAGGGAAGCAGAAGCTGCTTCCAATGCGCTTCTCACTGCTTATCTTTTTTAACATACGATGTCATTGCGGCGATGCGCATCTTTGGAAGCATATGTGATGCGCTTTCTTGGATGTTGAGTAGAAGCACGTCTTTGGAAACACATGAAATATGCTTCCTTGGATGATGAGTAGAAGCATATTGAGCTTGAATGGAAAAAAAAAACTATTTTTTTTTATTCTGTCTCCTCCGATCAGATTCGAGCCTAGGCCTCCCGTGTCATGCTACCCTCTTACTGTTTTGAAATGCGCACATCTTAACCAACTGAGCCACCCTTATTATTAATGTGAAGTAGACTAAAATCTAAAAGTCTTCTCTCAAAATGAATTGTTGAGTTTTTGATTACTATAGTTGCCATTTGATAATTCAAATAATATGCTTTTAGAAGCCTAATTATAACAACAAGCTTGGCTGATTTCGTTAAATTTTACGTAACAGCACGAATGCCTAGGTTCGAGTCCCAGTGGACGCGGGATAAAAAAAGTTTTTTTTTAAATTAAATTGAATTACAAATTCAATGCATCCGAAGAAGCACATCTGACGTGCTCCCGTTGGAAGCTGCTTCCAAATTTCCCGTTGGGTTATTTGAATTATCAAGTGGCAACTATAGAAATCAAAATTTCATTATTTCATTTTGACAGAAGACTTATGCAGTTTTTGTCTCCTTCACATTAATAATAAGAGTAGTTCAAATGGTTAAGATGTGCGCAATTCAGAACACTACGAGCATGACGCAGGAGACCTATGTAGGTTCGAATCTGATCGGAGACTAATTAAAAAAATTAGTTGAGTTTTTTTTTCAATTTAAGCTTAATATGCATCCACTCCATCATTCAAAGAAGCGTATTTCATATTTTTCCAAAGATGTGCTTCTACTCAACATCCAAGGAAGCGCATCAAATATGCTTCCAAAGATGTGCATCGCCACAATGACATCGTATGTTAAAAAAGATAAGCAGTGAGAAGCGCATTGGAAGCAGCTTCCACTTCCCTTGAAGCACATCCGAAGCCCTTCGAACGTGCTTCCGTTTCCCCTTGGGGAACGAAAGTTCGTTTTTGGTCTTTGAAATTTCTTAGTTCACTTTTCCTCTAGCAAATTTTATGCTTCACTTTTGTTCTGAGCGCGTCATATGATTATTGTGTGTTTTTTAAACAGCCAAAGAAAGTTAATTAACAAAAATCTAGTACAGCAGTTTTGAATTTATTGAGTGGTGAAAATTGTGAAATTGAATTTAAATAATGAATTTTATTAATTTGAAAACTTATATTTATGTA
Organism: Tricholauxania praeusta; assembly: GCA_949775025.1. Classification (NCBI taxonomy): domain Eukaryota; kingdom Metazoa; phylum Arthropoda; class Insecta; order Diptera; family Lauxaniidae; genus Tricholauxania; species Tricholauxania praeusta. Next base: position 25,186,816 of record OX459031.1, on the reverse strand, counting down.
CAATACTTTCGTAACAAGCTTTGTTTGAAATATTTGCTAATCGGTGCATACATTTTGGTCGATTTTTACAAAAGCTATTTTTAAATATAAAATGTACTGTAAGGCCTTCAAATTATACTCGTAAGGACAAAACATGATCAAATAAAATGCCTTATTTTTAAAATATTGCACAATAAATTACTTATGTCAGTGTGACCGTGACTAACTCTGGGTTCAAAGAATGACATACACCACGTACCATAGCACAAAGTACCATTGCAAAATAAAATTTTGTCTTGCCTTCAACAATAGCTGCCAAGTACATTTCATTGCCTAAAAACAAATTTAGAGATTATTATCAATTTCAAAAGAACCATAAAATCAATATCAATATTATACGAGCAACATGAAAACACGTAGTATATGCAGAAAGTTTAACAAACTTTTCTCATAAAGCAGTCAGAAACACACAATTATATGGAGTCATAGAATTTATATAAGAAGATGCAACAAAAAAATGTTAGTATATTTCTTAAATAATGGAAATATATAAGCAAATAGTTTGATTTGAAGCCATCTTCTCAAAAGGCTTAAATTTACCATTAACTAAAACTACCGTAAACGGGTGTTATGTTTGGCACCAAATATGACATTATTTAGATTTTTAAACTTTTGCTTAATGAAACTGATATTTTTAAGTTTTGAGTTGGTTACTGTTACGGTTGATTTTTTTTTTTCGGTTAAACATAAATTTTGCAGCTTCAAGGTAAGGCCCACGAAGGGTACTGCAGACACTTGGAAACATTAGCTGGACAACGAAATTCTTGAATTAGATATATTCACTAATGATCGAATATGGTGAAAAAAATTAACAAAGAGCCTTTGTTATACCAGAATATAGATATTAATATCATCAGCATAATTTGTTTTAATTTTTTTACTTAATTTAAACCTTCAAGCTTAATAGCTAAAAAGGCTAATAGCTGTAGTAGCTAAACTCTATTGTAACACGGTATTTTCACCGTTATCACAGCTTTGAGTCGCTCGCATGATCTCAGAAGACTTCTCAACAATTTCACCTCTGAAAGAAACAAATCAGTATCTAGATCTAGTGGATCAGAGATGTATTTTTATTTTCGGTAGACTCCCTGATTTTTTGTAGAAACAAATCACACTCGTATTAATTGCGCACTCTTTTTCGCATTATGCACTTGGCTGCTATGTGATCCGAGTAGTGCTGTTGTTACAGTCAGAAGAGCCAAATAACCCGGGAAGACTTCTGGCAACTCTCGTGCCCATTTTTTGCAAGAAAGCAGTAAACAATGACTTTTTATTATGATTTTGACAAACTTTTTACTTCAAAATTACTGTGTATAATGCATGTTATGAAGATTCTCTTATTAATGTTACAACTTGTCTACCAATTTTGTGTTGGCTTTTGCCAGCTGTTAAACATTTATTGTTTAACCTATTTATTTTGCATTTATTTTGTTCTTGTTCATTATTTGTTCTATTATCCCTTTGTGCAATAGTTAATGTTGTTGTTGTTATTATCGTTGCTGCTGTTGTATTCATTGTTATTGTGGTATCAATATTTACAATACCAAGCAACGACATTTTGGCAAACTGCCCAAAACACTTGCATTTTGCCAAACACTACTGCGGGAATATGTTATATGGCTTGTTTTGTATCTTCATACCATATGTCCATAGAGACAACATAAACTGTCGACCATAGACCCATAGACTATACAATGCAAAAGGCAAATGTCCTTTAAAGCCTTATTTGCCAGACGTGCTAAAACAATTTGAGTGCAATTTATGTTCACCTAATTTATCAAAAAATACCAAAAAGTCAAAGAACCCAATAAAATTCTCAGAGGAGAAAAAATTGCTGAAAATAAATTTTTGTATAAAAATATTAAATGCATATGTGCTTTGGAGACTTAAAAATGTATTGTTATTTATGAAAATGTTTCATTTGACATCAAAACTTAAAGGTATTCAAATCCGTTGAGAAAAGTTAGGAGTCACAATATTTTAGAAATTAGGATGAAAACAATGTAAATCTCTTAAGCCGGTGTATCACGCCACGCGTAGGAATCATCCATGTTTACTTTTAATATAGACATTTAATTATAATTAAGCACATAATACATACGGTTATTAGAGATGTTCAAAAATACATATCGACCCCTGTACGCGAAATTATCGTATGTGCCAAAAACCAAATATTACAGGAGAGGGTTTTTTCTACTTTTCTGTGCTTTAGCTAGCAGTACAAAACCAAAATTTTTATGTCAATTTTTGGCGTAACTATAAGAATTTCAGCTACAATATTTTCCCAGGTGATGCGTAGTGAGGTATAGATTAAATTTGCATCAAAAAGTCAATTTCGAAAAAATGGCACATACGATAGTTTCGCGCACAGGGGTCGATATGTTCTAGAATACTTCAAGAACACTCGATTTTCGAAAACTTATTCAAATTCGAGTATGTATGTATATCCCCATTTAAGAAAATAAAAAAATAAATAATCCTAGGGTTGATATCAGATCTGCAAAATTTTAATTTTTCGGAATTTGGCGAAAAAAATAAAGAAAATTTGAATTTCTTTTTATAGTCCAGGAGAAATAGGGTTTGAACAACAAAATAATGCGTTACAGCAATCTGACAGCGGAATATTGTTGAACAAGCTCTTGTAAAAGAGGACAATCAAATCGAACCGACAGCAGCTATCCGGGGTAGAATGGGGTGCATTTTTGCAGGTCGAATTTCAAATTACAGTGTATTAAGGTGATTGCAGTGAAAACAATAAAGGATTTGAGCTTTTACACAAGAAACACCAAAGTTCTACTCGCGGAGAGACCACCGTTTTTCTCCTTATGTATAGGCTTTAAAAATAGCGGTCAATTTTTTTTCGATATTTCCTTATGTGTACATAAGGAAAATCGAAAGAAAATTACAAAAAAATATTATAAATAAGAAAAAATCTAATTTTTTAGGCTAAATCCAGAAAAATGCTCTGGTACCAACCCAAAGACTATTTTTTTTTTTTATTTTTTTAAATGAGGATATACACGAACTTGAATAAATTTTCGAAAATCTAGTGTTTTTGAAGTATTCTAGAACATGCCATTTATTTGAACAAGTCTAGTGTTTATGTTATGATTCGATATTCAGTTATCATTACGTAAGTAGCTAATTCTGCGAGGTACTTGAAATCACTCGTCCTAAACTCTTTTCACATTGATTTCGATATCGCGATGTATATTTAGCGAGGCTAAGCCATTCAGCCGATCTTCGGACATAGTTAATCTTAGATGCCTTTAGACGACGTAGCGCTGAAAAAAAGCGTTCATTTGTTACTGTTGTCACAGGCAAAGTTGCCATAACACGAAGCATTTGACGGGCTTCGACGATTTATTGGCTTTTTAGTTCTTTCATTTACAAAAAAAAAATTTGTTGTGTTTTTTGATTATTCGTTCAAATATCAATAAAAACCTATGTGCGAAAATTCCCAGTGGGGGGGGGAGATTTGAACCCCCAAAAGCCCCCCCTTGCGCACGGGCCTGATTGTTTATATATATATATGAGTTACTATTGGGAATGCCGGCGACACAATGGGTATAACTTTTAGCTGCTTGTGGATTTTTTCATTATATCTGAAACATCTATTGCTCTTTGTGTAGAATTTGAGAAGATTCAAAAAAATTCAATCAATCGTCAATTTTTTGTCTATTGTGCGCAAACACCAAACTTAATCTTATAAAAACATTCAATGAATAAATGGGTAAATGGGTAAATTTTACCTTAAAAATATAATGAATAAAATGATAAGAAACATCAAAAAAACCTTATGAAGTTTCTACTTCTAGGATTATCAACAAATTTTGTAAAGTAAGCAGTAAAGTGGCTGTGGGCAAATGATAACAATACATAGCTAATAAAATTTCAATGCAAATTTATTGAGCTGATAAAACATGATACAAGAGCTTTTATGGACGCATACTTATTTATACAAGCAAACAGTTTTATGAATAAATTTATTATTGTTTTTGTAGTTTCTATTTGGTGTTATTTTTTCGAATCAGTTTTGCTTGTTTAAATTAAGGCGGGATCCTGAATTGTGAGGTCCGAAAAAAAGCCTTTTTTAGCGAAACGTTTTCGAAAGGGAAAAAACATCTGAGCCCAAAAAACATTTTTGGATATTTTCTTGTGTATTTGAACTTAAGAAATAAAATCTTACAACATAAAAAAAAATTTATTACAAGCCAAGCTATAAGAAGATTCGTAGAGCTACTGCAGTATTCAACTGGCGGGAAAGTTAGTGTCCGATATTTTTGTCTAAAAAAAATTAAATTAAAAAGGTTTATAATTTTCATATAATTTTCTTCTGGATGAACTAAGAAAACCCCGAAAAAAATTTTGAAAATCAATTTTGATGAAGGTTTGAAAAAATGTGTTTTTGGGGAAAAAATTTTGATTTCAACCCGCTTTAAAAGTTGTTTAAAAATACTTTTTATGCAATATTTATAGTTAAAGCAGATAAAGTATAGCACTGAATAAAAATCCATAAATGGAGTCGATGAGTAAAACCATAAAAATCAAAGCTAAAGAAAACACGCTTCACAGTTTTCGATAGGAAAACTTTCCAATACAAAGCAGAAGATTTGTAGCGGGACACACGCTCAACTCCGGCCGAAATACTTTGAATTGGTCTCTGTAACTTAGTGTACATATTTTTGAAGGCCTTAGGTATTGAATAAAATAACGAAAAAAAAAAACGATTTTTTGGACCTTATAATTCAGGATCCCCCCTTAACTATTTTGCTGTATATGTGCGAATGTAATTGCATGTGTGTTTGCTTAGGGCTTACAAATACATAAACTACAGTACGCAATATCCCAACAGGAAAATATTGTTATACATCATGCAAAACTTAGCTGTACATATATGTACTGTCTGTAGACATAAGTTTTCGTACTGGGTACTTAAAAGTGAAATTTTAAATAATATGCATATGCATATAAGAACCAAGAGTAATGATTTTTATAATTTTTATGTAACACCCAGTTCGATTTATTTTGTATATAAAATATGGCATCATAATGAAAGCGAAAAAAAAATATTTTTAGAGGTGGTACATCTGCAATATTGCAATAGTGCGGACCTACTATGAATGTGTCAATATGAGAGAAGAAGTCGAAAGTTACTGAAAGGTGGCATAAGAGCACGGTTGCAGCATTTTGTAGATGTCTTTTTTGGTAAACAAAAGCAATAATTAACTTTAAAAAAGGAAGTGTATGAATTTTTCGACAATATTTACTTGAAACTTGGAATGGCTGAAATAACGTGATCCAAGAAAACTCATAACTCAATCGGAATAGTCTTAGTAAACAAAATATGTAATTTAAAATAGGGCAACATTTTTATAGATGCATCAAAATGAATATTCAGTGCAAATTGTAGCATTTTTTTAAAGAAATAAGTATGACTGACAGCTAAACCAATTTGTTAAACTTGCCATGATTCAAAAGTAATGTAATATGCCTTTAACGTATACAACTTGATAATAAATCAAAGGGAATGAAAACAGACAACGGAAAACTGTTCACGAACCGAAAGCCACAACGCATCATTTCCAAAAAAACTAAAATAAAACATCATAAAAAATTTACAAAAGATGCGTCAAATTTTTCAGTGAATTCTTTTACTCGTTTTTTACACTTTAACAATGTAACTACATACACAGTGTATTACACACATGCATACATACATCGAAATACAAACAAAAAAAATAATAATAACGGCGCCATTTTAAAAGCGCAAGCCGGAAGGAAGTGCATCACTGTAAAATGCAAATACAATGGCAACAGCAGTAGCAGCAACAGCAGAGCACAGCTACTTGGTAGACTGCTGACTGCAGTTTCTTTTTAAGAATTTTTAGTAGACTTTTTGAAAGCGATATCGTAGTGATTTTTCAAAGGAAACGTGTGTGTGACTATAAAATCTATAAATATATGTGTTTTCTTAACATTATATTTCTTCGTCTCGTAGGATACGTCTCAGGTGCTTAAATGACGCCGGTAATACTAGAGCTTTCACCTTGCTGGTGCTTAAGTTAGTTTTCTTTTCATGCATTGATTTAAGGTTGAATTTTTATTTTCATAGTGAAAAACAGAGATGCATTTTGTTCACTTTTTTGGCTACTGACTGTAGTTTTAGCGTACGGCTCGCGTTGCGACTGACCTCTAACAGAAAGCTTATTGGAAAAAAACAATGCCGGATGAAGAGTTTTGAAAAATTTAGAAAAAAGCTTTTCCTACTGTCGGCAATGTTCTTTAAAAAAATATTTATTGTTTCCTGTATGTATTATGCATTAACGTACACCCGATTATTCATGATTTTCCAAAAAGATCGACTTTGACTAATCTTGAATTGGGTTTTTTTTTTGTTTGTAAAAAAGTGCCTCCATTTTAAACGAACAATCGAACAAAAACTGTCAAGAAAATACTTTTTATTAAGTATCTTTTATTTTATTATCATTATTGTTTACGGGATTTTTTAATATGTGGTTAATTTTAAAACAAATTTTGGACATAATTTTCTTTTTTTTATTTCTCACAATTTTTATTTTAGTTGTGCCTTATTTTCGAGCAATATTTCATTGTTTTTTGTCAATATATACTAAAATATAAAAAATTAACTTATAAATATCAATGCATTTAAACATCGATACACTTTAAAATATTGCGTCTGTATCTCATGCTTCTGTTGCCCATACGATAAATCGATTAAAAGACCAAATCTGTTATCACCCCCAAGACTGCTGCTCCTGTCAAAAAATTACTTGTCAACTTTTCACCAAAAAACCAGTCAGTCTGCTGGTGCTGCTGCTAGTGCTGCCTCAATCCCGCACAGCTGGATGTTGCCAGAATGTGGTAATTGACTTGCAATGTTAGAGAATTGAAGAAAAAAAGAAATTCCTTTAAAGGATGCACGAAAACAACGACATCGGAAAAAAGTTTGACGAAATTTCTGCGCTTCGTTGAAATTGACTTGGTTGTTTTTGTTATTGTTGGTGTTTTTTTTTTTTTTTTTTTGTTGCTACTGTTGCTATTGCTATTAATGTTATTCTTTTACCGACAATACAATAATATGACGCAGCACGTGGCTTCGTTTTTCTCTCGAATTTTCATTTTCTTCTCGCTAGCTATTCATTTTTTCGTTTCGTTTTGCTTTAGGTTTTCTCATGCTTTCGTTATTTATGAACGTGTAATAATTTTTTCTTTCTTTTTGTTGTTATTGTTATTGCTGTTGTCTGCTGCTGATGCGGTTGTTAGCATTATTTTTAACCAAAGGATATCTCGCGCTGCGATATCCTGTCTTCCTCGTTGCATGACAGCCTTATTTATTTTGTTGTTGTTGCTGCTGTTGCCCGTCGCTTTCGTCTTTCAAAGGATCATCAGACAGAGGCTATTGTATAATAAGCTATTAAAAAAAAAGATATAAAAAAACAGTTGCTATTTAAAGCTTTCAATAAAAGGGTAAGCTTTGCGCGATTTTTAACGTTCCATAAAGAAAGGGTGAAATGAAATTTTTTTAAAAATTTGAAACGAAAATTTATTAACAATAAACGGGATATATTTCATAAATTCCACACCATCTAGCTTTATATAAATTTTGGCTGTTATAGCTTAGATAAAAATATCAACAATATTGAAGTCACAATAGAGTTATTCTAAAATATCCTTCAAACCAGGGATGCGCACAAAAATTTGTTCGCGAGCTGGCGGCTACAACAACATCAATTTAGGTAGAGAAATGAAAAATATTTTGCGAAAAAATTTCTAGCATTCACGAAAATTTTGAAATATCGGCGGTAAGCTAATTGCATGTAAGCAAAAACAAAAATCTCAAGGTGAAGGAGCAAATGAATTGAAAACAAAATCACACAAACAATAAATTGCGTTGAAGAAAAAATTACAGGAACAAAATACATGCGGTGATTGCGGATCAAAATGATTTTGATCGAATAACGGAAAGAGATGCCAAGATAGGTGAATTCCTTGACAACTTAAAAAATATAGCTGTTCGCAGTAATGTAGGATCCAATACGCCGCGTCTCCCTGTTTGTGGACAGCATATACTTTGTTTTGCCCTCATTCACCGTCAAACCCACTTTCGCTAACTCTTTTTCGGTAGGAGAAAACGCAGCATTAACATCTCGCTTACAACGTCCAATGATATCAATATTATCGACATATGCAAGGAGTTGGACACTTTTGTAGAAAATAGTGCTATTACGTTGCACACTGGCTTTTCGCAACAGCCCTTCCATCACAAAATCGAAGAGGTTGCAGGATATTGGATCGCCTTGTCTGAAACCTCGATCAGTATCAAATGGTTCGGAAAGGTTCTTTCCTACCCTGACGGAGCTGGATGTGTTGCTCAACGTCATTCTGCAAAGCTGCACTAGCTTCGCATGTATACCGAACTCAGACATGGTGGCATACAGGCAATCCCGTATCGAGCTATCGAAAGCAGCTTTAAAATCGATAAAGAGATGATGGGTATCGATCTGTTTTTCGTGGGTTTTGTTTTTCAGGATTTGACGTACAGTGATGTCAATATTTGTTTAGAGATTTTAGTTTTTGCGCGGGGGGTTTTTCCTTATTCCTTGAGATAAAATTATATTTTTTTCAAAGCATATTTTTTGCTTAGCTTAAAAGTTTTTCATTTTTTCCATATAATTTTTCTTTTAGTCTTCATTTGTCAAGATAAGAAAAGTTTCGTTTATCCTTACGTTTTTAGTTGATTGTTTCGTTTTTTGAAGATATTGAGCTTAGATTTTGATTTTACTATATGATTTTTTGACCCAGTTTTTGTTTGTCCAATTGATTTGATTTTTTGAAGCAACATATTTGCTTATCTTAATGGCTTTTTGTTTTTTTTTTTTTTCCTTTTGCCTTAGACTTTCTTTTCTCTTAGTTACAAACCAATTTTCATAACAAATTTTTTGTGACATTGTTCGATGAACAAAGCACTTATCGAATTACACTTATTTGTATACCAATGATATGACAAAATGTATTTAATGCAATAACAAATTTAATATCCTTTTATGATATGATCGTCCTTATTCTAAGTGTTATTGTTTGCTCAGAATAATAACGATAAACATCATAAATTCAAAAATACCTATAAGCCAACCACCCAGTACACAGCAATAATAACAATGAGAGCAGAAACAAAAATAAAAACAAACAACATCCTTACATATGGTCTCATGTCTGGACGAAGTAAGCTAGGACAAAGCAACGATTTTATTATTGGTTCAAGGTTTTTGTTTCTTTTTGAAATTACATGTTTATGGGTACTGACAATCAGAAACACAACAGCACAAGTTGATATCTGAAATGAAATTTTTATTTTTTATTAAGTGCAGTAAAAAATGTCAAAAAAAAGCACATATCTCATAAATTCGGTTACTTTTGTTGATTTGATGCATTTCTGTGAAAATAAAACTCTTCTCTTTTATTTTAAGTGGCAAAATGTTCATAGTAAAGACCAGCTGTGGACGTGTTTATTTGATTTTATGTATAATTTTACCAAGTGGTTTTTATGACATTTTCGCTCTTTATATCTGACAATTGTATGACATGATTTTTTCATGTCTTCATTTAATACGAGTAGTTTATTTCTGCACAAATAAAATAGCACACTTGTTCTATATTTTTGTAATAAAACATAAAATCTTGTACTTGGAGAGCAACATGAGAAATTTAAGTTATTTGTTATTTTTTAGCTAAATCACAAAGAAAAAAGCTTTTAATATAAGTAAGTAAGGCGATTTTTAATGTTGTAAAATTTTTCCTGAAACTTCATTTATTATTTTTGTGTGTTCCTCTTTTGATAAAGAAGATGATTGCAAAAAGAAATTTTCGATAACAGATGCTTTTTATATGAACATAGTCTTAAGATTAACAATTTGCGCATTTACATCTTATAAGAGTTTTCAGATAGTTGTCGTTTTCCTCGATGACCAATAAATTTTAACTCGTCGACAATCAAATTAAAGAATCATTATCATTTCATATAGATTTTTAACGCTGAATCCAAATCTTTCCGAAAAACTTTTCTATCACGTCGGAGTTTTGCGAACTTGCTGCGTATTTATGTACACGGACCCACAAAATAAATCAAATTTTGCATATGGCTAAACCAGTTTGCGTATCATTTTTGCCATTTCGATTGTGGTATCTCGAAAACATGGTTTTTGAACTCATCAAACACTTCTTCTGGCATTGAAAATTCTTGTCCACGTAGTTTATTTTTAACGTTTGAAAAAAAATTAAGTCATTAGGTACAAAATCGGAACTGTATTGAGGATTATCCGTCAATTCGATGTTATGACCAGTCATATATTGAGTTTTTCCGGCCGATTTGAGACCTAGCGCTGTCATGCTGAAAGATGATTCTGCGTCACTTGTTGGATTTCCTAAGTTCATTGAAAATTTCGAATATTCTACGAATATATAGCGGCACTGAAGCCACATATGCCTATTAACTCAACAACAACAAAAAACAGTCCACCTTTTACTTCGAAGTGCTTCTTGCGCGAACAACCTTTGTTGGGTATGGCCTTTCTTGGAAGATCCACACAGTCGACTGCTTCTTAGTTGCTTGCTCATGCGCACATATCCAGGATTCGTTGCTAGATCGATGTAGATATTGCGTATGGCTTTTGTATTTTTCGACAATTCCCTTGCACCAATCGACACGAGCCTTTTTTTGACAGTTAACAAATTATGCGGAATCCAAGGTGTTAACCATCGATTTTACGTACATGGAATAATATGCGCATTTAAAATCGTTCTAAGCCGTTTTAATTGACGGTGTAATTTATAAAAAATATTTTAAGAAATCTGCAAAAATTTTACATCTATACCTTAAATATAAATTAAAGTTTCTAAGAGCGTATGTCTGTATGTTCTCGAGAATCTCTCAAAGAGAATTTTGGTGAAAAGCCATGTTCAAAGAAATCTATGAGGTTTTTTATTAGTTGTCTTAAACTCAAGTTACCCTATTAATAGTTATCGGATCTGGAAAATCTGATATTATCTATTATATAAAATTCATTTTTTGTCTGTCTGTCTGTCTGTCTGTCTGTCTGTCTGTCCTTTATGGACGCGAAAACTATCCAGCCCATCTCGATGAAATTTTTACAGTTTGTTAGTATCGATCAGGCGGGTGTCATAGGCCTTAAAACTTTTATTTAGGGTGCATATTTAGGGTGGCCCTCATACACAAATATTTTAAAAATAGCGATTTCTCAAAGACAGGCAAATCGATTCTCATGAAATTTACACAGTATGGCTTTTATGTTAAGGGGCACATATTGGATGGTAAAATTTTTATTTAGGGTGCATAATTAGGGTGGACCTCATGCAAATATATTTTTAAATATCATTTTCACGGAGACAAATAGATCGATTCACACCGAATTTGCATTACGTATCTCTTATGTTAAGAAGCATAGCTTAGGCCACAAAAATTTTATTTAGGGTGGCCCTCATACACAAATATTTTAAAAATAGCATTTTCTCAAAGACTGCTTAATCGATTCTCTTGGACTTTACACCAAATGGATTTTATATTAAAAGGCAGAGACTAGATTGTAACAATTTTATTTAGGGTGCATACATAGGGTGGCCCTCACATAAAAATATTTTTAAATATCATTTTCACAAAGACAGGTTAGTCAATTCACACCACGTAGCTCTTATGTTAAGAGGCATAGCGAAGGATACAAAACTTTTATTTAATGGGGCCCTCACACAAAAATATTTTTAAATGTCATTTTCTTAAAGACCGCTTAATCGATTCTTATGGAATTTACACCACATGGCTTTTATATTAAGAGAACATATAAGTTCAATAAAATTTTATTTAGGGTGCATACTAATTTTCACGCAGACCGCACATCGAACCTAACCACGGTTGAGGTGAAGCAATGCGCACAGGGTAATGCTAGTAAATAATAAAACCATTCAAAAATTTCCTTCAGACGGATCTCAGCTGAAAAAATTATTTAATATCAAAAATGCAGTTTTATAATATCTTACGACTGGACCGTCGGGAGAGGAGGACGGGGTATATTCTCTCAAATTCTCTGCTTGTGATGATAACCACTAAGGACTTAGGTTTTTTGTCTTAGTTTTTACTGTCCATAAGCATAGTAAGAGTATTCTCCTGATCTTGCTCTGATCGTGATATTGATTTGTATTTTGAGATAGTCGTTTGAGGTATTTCTTGCAACTCTGCAAAAAAAGCTCTGCATCAATTAAGGGAATCAAGGTCTATTTCCTGACTTGTTTTTCGGTTGCTTTATTATCCAGAAACCGCATTTTATTCAGGTATCCAGTGGAGTCATATCATTGTTCACTTCAACTATGGTAATGAGTGTTTATGGCAATAAGTGTTTCACCTACCCCGTTATGACTTAATTTTTCGCTTGGTTGGTTGGCTTGGTGCAATAATAATTTTAATTAATATAAACGAGAGATTTTTAAATTATGTGACAATTATTTTTAATTAATTTTCCAAAAATATCAGATGACATTACTGTTATTTTTCATAGCTAAACTAATTAATTTGACTTGTAACATCAAATGAAAAGTTGTTCGCCCAAATGTAAAACATTCCAAAACATATAAATTGCACAAAAAGCTTAACTGAAACAAAAAACTGTGAACATAATTTGCATGTTTAAAAACACATTTCATTCATTATTTTAGCACCACAAAAAAAAAATTGTTCTCGTGTACAAATCAGCTGAAAAGGCTACTTCAAACACTCCACACCATAAAGTGAACAATTTGTCGAACTTTTCATAACATGAATTTTTTATGAATTCAACTCCATTCCTATCTTATTCATAACACAAATGGGTAGCTGACATTCACTCATGTGCTTTTGGCGCAACAACGTGCAGGATATTGGCTTGGATATACTATCAATATATGTGGGATGTTTTACGTCAATGGGATCATCAGTCTGCTCATAATTTAGGCCAATAAGAAATAACCTTAGAAAACTCAAAATATATGCAAATATCTATATTTTTATCTTCGAATGTTTGAAAATATCACGTTGACGTGAAATTTCCCCTATGTACACGCAAATGTATTCATTTGTGGTATTGAGCTGTAAAATAAAACATGACCTAAAATGAATTCAATACCAGGTCATTTTACTATTGAAGCTCATATTTCAAACCTTGAGCGTAATTCCCTGAACAGTGTACAGGTATATATGCAACAAACATGATGGAAGGTGTGGATGTTTTATGTTAAAATGAACGCAAGCGCAGCATAAATTTTAGGCTGTTCAATTAAAGTTAATTGATTAGTTTTTGGTATGTGAAAATCATAAAATCGTAAAAACTCTTTGAATATTACTTTTCAACAAAATTTGCATAGAAGCAAAACCCACCAATTTCTAGAACAACAACACTGAATGAGCTCGTTAAAATTGGCCAAACGACTGACAGTTCACTGCAAAAACAGAAAGCAATCCATTGGAGAAAATGAAGGAAACTTAGTCATAGATACACAGGGTTAAGCAACTTTTGTAGCAACCACTTAATGAAAAACAAAAAAGGATGAACTAAGAAACAAAAATCAGTTCCACCTCGATCAAAGGATAATTCCAGTTCCTAGTTAGGAAAATGTTGGCCTAATCCTTCAGAAAACAGAGAAAAATGGAGTTATTGTAGAGTGATGTTTTGAAAGAGTACAATCATCAAATTTTTACTCAAATTTGGAGAGATAATCACTTTTCACACTTTTTGTATCAGCTTCACTACTCCATCTAAAAAAAAATGTGATTCCATGTAATATATTCCGTGTAATACATTGCTATAATCGAAGCATATGTCTTCCACCTAAAATAGCTCTAAAAACGCTGCCAGTGTTTATTCAGAGCTTGCTCTGCAAAGAATGTTGTTTGTCAATTTAAGATAAAAAAAATATCACAACATGTACGTCAGAGGCATTGTGCTTCTACCCCTAAAACCTCAGTCAAATCTTATCACCATGGCAAATTCAGGGAAACTACAAAGAGATCTAAGTCAATACTTATCAGTTATTTAACGATATCAAAATGTACGACAATCTTAATAATCTGGAATTATACAGACAAAATAAAACTCCTCATGTCACGAAATATTTTATATTACGAGCTGTGCTAAACAGTGCACGTATGGAATGGCCGATTATCTATAAATCAAGATATCAACATATATAACTTCGAGATCGTAAACTAATATTCTAACCTCAAAGTGTACATCTACTATACCAACGACAGTTTTGATATCCGACAAAGGTTTACCCAGGGCTGCCGATATACTTTTGGACTATCAAAACAGCTGGGCTCGAAACGCCGAAATAGATGAAATAGATTATTTCGAATGAAAAATCATGGACTTAGATACAATTCAAAGGCCGAAAAACTTATACTTTCCTCAGACCATTTTCACAGCCGCAAGGCTTATGATATCACCACGATTCAAAAACCAATTAATCGCCGAGAATATATGAAAACTGGAAGGAACTCGTGTGCTAAAACTTTGTTAGTTTGAGCTATGATTCACCTTAGGTTTGTTGCTGGATAAGTATTATTTGGTTATATTTAATGTAAATACATAGTTAGACCACGTTGGTCTCATATCTGAAAAGGACTGTGAGTTCACATGAAGCAAGCCTGGTTGATACTGGCAAGAAAAAAATCGTAAAAATTACAAGTGTGCAATGAAGTTGGTTTTATTTAATTAGAGAGTTTTTCAAATGTGAGCAACCCTTTATTTTGACAAAAAAAAATCACATTGTAAGTGCCTTCTTTCATACTTAAATAGTGTTAACTTTAAACTTATGCCACACTCACACATCCAAATACTTACACCTAGCTAGTTTTGTATTTTACTAAACATACTCAACTTTAGCACTTAAAACTATAAAAAGGATTCAATTTGCTGACGCTTATTAAAGTCGCTCCAAATTAGCAACAAGAAAGCATAAATAATTGCATATGAAAGGTATACGTACGTACACAACAGAACGGACATATTATTCACACACAAAGCGCATATGCACGTGGCATATGAAATAATGACTTTGCTGCATGACTTGGTGTATATATGAATATGTGTTTCTGTAGATGTGACAACCCTAAGGGAGCTACCAAATTATACTGCAATAAACTAGGTAAATTGGAAGTCATGACTATAAAGTTAAAGTGTGGCTTTTTTCGTGCTTATTAGGTGGTTGCTTCAGTTATTTTCCTTTACGGTGTCAAGTATGACTTAAAACTGAAGGCCAGTTGTATTTTTAATGCTTAATATTATTGTGGGTCATACCGGGTAACCAATGTGATTATTTACGAGCCGAATTTAAAAAAAAAATTAGTTATGTTTATATCCTTGTATTTTATCAATATTAAACTTTTTATATTAGACTTTTTATTGGTAAAAAAATAATGTTAGTTGAGTGTTTTTTAATTTATTGATCTCGTTTTTTAATGACTTTATTCATATTGCATTAACATTTGTATGCAAAATTAACGATGCATCGTGACCTATAAACAATTTAGTAAAAATAAGGGATATATCTTGTTTATTATTTAAACTGTCACGCATTTACGCACGTGAATATTAAAAAAGAGTTCCACTCTCTCAAACGTACAAATGCTCATCAAAGCATCCCAGCAAACATTATTTTTAATTGCGGAAGAGTCAAATTTCAATTGCCGAGACGTGTATCGTCCCAAATAGAGTTTTTTTGGCACAAAACTTGCTAGAGATCGCAAACCTTGTTCGAAATTAAAAATTTTTTTTTAACTAAAAGCCAACTGAAATGCCAACAAATCGTCGGACCTCGAATTTTGATAAAACAATTTATTTAAAACAAAAACTTTTTTCAGTGTTAACAGATTCACTTATTAATCGTACTGAATTTATATCACGTTAAACTCCTCTAGAAAATTTATAAGTTAATCGCCATAAATGTAAAATATTTAAAAATATTACAAATGTTTGCTGGGATGCATGTAAAAGTTTACAAGCATACACATGCAAATAAATAATTGCAAACACATACGCACGTTTGCGCAGCTGACCCCATTTAAAGGAACTTGTTGGAATCCTGCCGCTATACAAGCCAACGTGCCACGGAAGTCCTTTTCATTTTACAACATAAAAAAAAGAAATTTATGGTATGTCTTTAAAAGCGCTGCCTGAGGTTGCAACTGCATACTTACACAGCTCTAGCTGCATGTGAATATAATTGTATATGTGTGTGTGTGCCAATCTGTTAGTGTGCTTGTTATTCATGTCGAGCATCTTGACGTAGTTTGGCAAATGATGTTTAACATTTTCAAAATTTGCCTTTGTAGCTGCTGCAACATGTGCAAATAATTTTGAGTTGGAAAATTTGTTAGGGTTGCCAATACTTGAAAATAAAATATATGTGCTTTCCCTTATTGTGATCATATTTCCCAGCACCGGACCCTACGAAGTCAGCATTTTTTTTTTAATTTTTTTTTTTTTCGATTCTTTACGTGGTAGTCTTTTATAATTCAACATATCTCAAGTTGAAATTGGCTGATAGGGCTGAAAAAAATACTTAATTGAAGTAGTACCTAAAAATTAATTGAGTTATCAGTTTTGTCTTTGGCTCCGTTTTTTAAGGGGCAGGGGCAGTCAGAGTTTAAAAAGAAACATTTTATTTGCTTTGCTTTGGACGCTCCAGAGCGTTGTGTAAAACTTTAAATGCGTTTTTCTCAAAACTATGTTTTCGGAGCTGGACTACTGTAACTCGAAAGCCGCTCGATAGATTTCAATGAAATTTACCCAGTTTTTGAAAAACATAAAAAACTAGTCCCTGACCGAAGGACTTTTTTTTTTTAAAAAAAAACGATTTTTCATGAACAATTAATTGTTGGTATTTTCCCGAAAATCTGGAGGTAAATTTCCTGAGGCCGTCATTTTGTTGATTTAAAAAAAAAACATCTATCAGGCACTAGATTATTTATTTATATAACTAATTTTTCTTATCCGATTGATTTGAGATTATTTTCCAAGGATTTGTGATGGTCAACGCAAGACACTCTGTATGAGATAGGGTCCAACATAGCTAGCTATAACTTTTTTTATTATTTTTAAAAATTTTCTTCTAGTCAAGTTGAAACATAATGTAATGATGCCAAATTTTCACCTTTATTAAATAAATTAAACCACATAAATTAAAGACCACAAAAAAAAATAATATTGAAAATGCTCTATTTTTCACGGCTCTGACTGCCCCTGCCCCCTTAAGCGATATGGAAAGGAATATGATTAATAAGATATAATAGAGTAAAAATCTAAAACGCTCACAAATGCTCAGTTTATCATTTTATACGTATAGATAGATGACTTCTATACCAAGAAAACTAGCTATTGATGAAGAAAATTGATAAAAAATTACGATTAGCAATTGAATGAAGGTATCAAAACTCATTTTTATTTAAGTCTCTTAATATGATATGACATTTGGCTAAAATTATATATATTTTATTTATACTCTGTTTGATTTTTCTAAAACAAATATTTTATTTTTATTTAGTTATTCCAATTTCGATTCATAATTAATCAATTAGCAATCTCTATAGTGCCACACGAGCGTTGGAGAGCACAATTTCTTTAAGTTTTCGATGTTATCTTTGGTATTTGATTTCGAAGGATATCAATAATGAGGGAAGACTTCAACTATAATCCTATATCTGGGTTCTCAATAAAGCAGTACCCCAGCAGACTGTTGGTATAATTTCAATTGAATTTAAGGCTAGCAGCAAAAACATGCATTCAAATCAATCGTATGTTTCCGATCCTAAAACGCTTCTAAAATCGCTTCTTTAAATTTGCAAAAAAAAACCATAAAGGGTGAAATATTCTCCCATGACTAATAAGTTTTCTTTAATAAGTAGTTCATTCATTAAAAAATATTAGGAATTATTGATCCCTTTTAAAACCCGCAGATAGAAAATAGTTTTAAATATTTTAACCCATTAACTTTTCTGACTTTTCAAAATTAGTTCAATTGCATAATACATTTAATCCGAACCTCTCAAGCTACTTATAATAAAATTCATAAAAAAGAGAAAAGAAAATAAAATTTTTCACAGGATAAATAACGAAAAACTATACAATTACTATTAAAAATCTTGAAATTCTTTCTATGGCGTAAAGTCATTGATTTCGTAATTCATTAGCAATACAAAATGTTGGTCTTTTTGCAGAACTCCAAATATTAACTCAAGATAACTACTTTACCAACAAAAATATTTAAGTTTTTCAACAATATAAATGGGGTTAAGCGAATTTGCTAGTTTCGTTTAAGATATGGAGCTGTATTAATACTTTCATAATAAATACAAAAACAATTTCATTCCTCTTAAACTTATTAGATATGGAAAGAAACTTTACATGAGAATAAATTTAAATTTGAATATCCGACTAACTGGATTTTGTTCGCGTTTTTTGTGAAAAATATAAATTTCTGTAAAACTCTAAATTTTTCATAATGAAACATAGGTATGTACCTAAAACATTAAAAATAACTTATTTAGTTGCAAAATGTACCAAATTAAAAAAGTATGTCCAAGTTCAGAAATCCTACTACTTCATACAAATACAAGTGAGATAAAAAATTCAATTTTGTATGGGATACTATCAGACAAACAAATAAAATTATATATATCCAAAATTAAAATGATTAAAAAATCCAAAACTATCCAAAACCAGAGCTCACATGTGGACATTTTAGATTTCTTATGTAGTGTAAAATGGCTTTAGTCACTTAGCCAATATCGACAAACCTTTTTCAGTAATGAATTTATAAACTCTAAATTAAAATAATTTACCTGAGCTTTCACAAGATCAATGGACCTTTCATCTGAAGAGTAGCATAAAATATAATGATACTTTTGACCGGTTAAAAAAGGTTAATATACGTAATCTTAGTAAGGCTACTCCAAAAAAATGTAATATTTTTATATTATTTCAAAGTTTTTGAGGTTTTTATGATTCTAAGAAATGGGTTAAATCAATTAGCAAAGCTTGTCGAAGCAATTCTAGTGATCGTAATTAATTTATAAGAGTTAGTTAAAACTTAAAATCACCTTAGAAATATCAAAAGTCTATAGCAGTTAATTTAATCAGGCAACATTAAATTCGTTAATTAATTTTAATGTAAAATAGGTTAATTTGCCTAACAAACTATGTACTCCTTTGATGCCTCCAAGTAAGTAATTGAAACATCAACGTCACATATAAAAAAATAAAATAAAATACAGAACGCAGCTCAATGTCAAATCTTCTTGTTAACACCCACTTAAATCAAGCGTGTTAAAGCGCCCAGAAAAGTGCACTTATGAAAATGTGAACCCCAACAAAAGGCAACACTTGAACTGGGGCAATGCAACAGCAGCAGCAGCAACAGCAACAAGAGAGATTACCCAGTAAAGCATCTTTGCACGTCAGCCAATCCATCTGTCATTCAGACTGACAGTCATTCATGCAAACAAACAAATTGTTGCAGTTACTATAGAACTTGTACTTCATGTTGTTGTAGGCGGTGGCCCATAAAAAATGTTTGGCATTTTTACCTTGCAAAAAAAAAAACAACAATATGAAACGAGTGTCATTGAGTTAAAAATACATTTCATAGTACAACTTTTTAAACAACAACACGACAACAAAAGCAGTAACATTCAACAGCCACAAACAAATAGCAACGCGAACGAAGCAGCAGCTGCATGACCGAGATCCTTTAATGGTGGCAATATGCGGTAACATCCCTACACGTTACCAACTGATGATGTTATCTTAAGCGATGTGTCTGTGCGGTATTTGTGTGAGTGAGTGTATTTATGTATGTATTGCTGTATAGGACAGCATGTTTAATGAATGCCAGCCAAAACACTCGTATGTGGGTCACTGAAACTTGACCGAATTGAATGTACAAAAATAAAATTCAAGTTTCTCAAGTGTGAAGGGTAAAGTTTTTGGCAAGCAGATAGCAGCAGTAAAAGTTCAATTGACTTTTCGAAGGTCCACAAAGTTTGAGAAAATTTTGTTATATCTTTTAACCAAATAAGTCCTATTTAGATTAAATAGTTGGAAAGTGTATAAAAGAAGGAAGGCAAGCTATAAATAAATATAGGAAAAAGTTGCTGATATCTTTTTTATGGAAGATAAATTTTTTAAAAAACTTTGAAAATCATGTTTCGTGCAATATTTTTAAGCAAAATAATGTACATAACTAGTTTATTGCCCAACCTATCTACTTACTATTATATGTAAGTTTAAAAAAAAAGTCAACAGTAATCAGTTTGCAACTTTAGTAAAACAAAACTTCTATAAAAAAAGGAAAAATAAATAAATAATAAAGAAATTGAGGACATCGATTGAATTCGAATTTGAACTTTTTGTTTGTCTCTTTTTTCGTTTTAGCTGCCTTTGACATGTTGCGATGTATTTTTTGTTCCTCTCTAAAGTTTTTATCTTATTTTTTGCAATTGCTGTGCTCTTAGGCATATGATGAGATTTCCTGAAAGAAAAAAAGCTATCATGGAAAATAAGTAGTTGATAAAAAGAAGAATCAGAACAAATATTACTTCTATTTACTTGTTATATATAGGGTGTTTTTTTTAGAGGTATAGAGCTTCGAATTGAAATAAAACACAAGAAAATCGTTTTAATGTCCATCAATTTGGCTTTATTGGAAGGATAATTTTATGCCATTAATGTTTAAATATGATTTCGGGCATGTGGCCGCCGCGGCTGGCTCGAATAAAGCCAATTCTACAGATCCAATTTTGAACCACTTTTTCGAGCATATGGGGCCGTATGTCGGCAATAACGCCACGAATGTTGGCTTCCAAGTCCCCTAACGTTTCTGGTTTGTTGGCGTAGACGAGCGACTTCACATATCCCCAAAGAAAATAATCCAATGGTGTCAAATCACACGATCTTGGTGGCCAATTGACAGGTCCAATCCGCGAAATTATGCGCTCATCGAATGTTTCCTTCAATAAATTGATTGTGACGTGCGCTGTGTGGCATTTAGCGTCGTCTTGTTGGAACCACAACTCATCCACATTCATGCCATCCAATTCGGGAACAAAATAGTCGGTTATCATGGCTCTATACCGGTCTCCATTAACGGTAACTGACTCTCCAGCATTATTTCGGAAGAAGTATGGCCCAATGACTCCACCAGCCCATAGAGCACACCAAACAGTCAGTTTTTGTGGATGTAATGGCGTCTCAAGGGTCTCATGTGGATTCTCTTCACTCCAAATGCGGCAATTTTGCTTGTTGACGTAGCCATTCAACCAAAAATGAGCCTCATCACTGAACAAAATTTTGCGATGAAAATCAGCATCGAGATCAATCTCATTTTCGGCCCATACACCAAAATCACGACGCATTGCATGGTCTCGCGGCTTTTATTCTTGCACAAGCTGGATCTTGTAAGGTCGCAAGCCAAGATCTTTGCGCAAAATCTGCCATAAAGTTGATGGACAAAGCTCCAATTGCTGTGCACGGTGGCGAATCGATTCATTCGGGTCCTGTTCAACATTTTGCTCTACAGCGGCAATTGTTTCTTCGATGCGCACTGTTCGACGTCTCTGCGGATGCGTATTATCACATAGAGTAAACGTAGTGCGAAAACGACCCATGGTTAACCGAATTAATTGCTCTGATGGACGATTATGTCGACCATAAAATGGACGGAGCTTGCGGTAAACTTCGCGAACTGAACCATTATTTTCGAAATGAATTTGCACGATTTGCAAGCGTTCTTTTGTCAACCTGTTAATGATGAAATGGCAAACCAAACTGAACATAAATGACATTAGAGTTGCCAGATTTGACCATAAAATGCCAGTTTTATCTCTATTCGAAAAACAAACCTCTAAAAAAAACACCCTATACATTTCTAAAATGCAGCTTAATGCAGTGCATTATGCAAAAGAGAATTTATATTTTACAAATAAAAGTGAAAACATTGAAGTTACTTTTCGAATCGAACGACGTTCAATCAGAGCTTAGCGATATGAAAAATAAAGAAAAATCAATTGTAATTGAAGTAAACGTTCACCGAACGACCTGAGATAACGCTTGCTCATAATTTTGAGGAAGTCGAAAATACTATCATGTAATCTTAATCAAAGTTTGTTCGATGAACGTTTACCTTAATCGTGTTCCCGTTTGTTTTTATAAAAATCACTGTAATTATTGCAAAGGATTACTTTTATTAAATATCAGTAAAAATGACTGTTATTTATTATTCAATAAAAAAAATACTATTTTTACAACTTAATGATAAATTTATAAGCCGAACACTTTATGACCGACCAATTTTTTTTCCAGGCATTATATTAGTGAACTATGTATAATTCTCGATACATGAATTTTTCGTTATCGATGATATCGTAGTATATCGAGTTTGAAAGTTTTATGATCATATTCAAATTGTCTGCTGTCTAAATTATTTTTAATAATTTTTTTTTATTAAATATTATCTTCATAGGTAACGCGTTTAACTTTTGGACATTTATTGAACTAAGTACTTGATTTGCTATTACTCTAAGATCGTAATTTAAGAAAATTTCAATTTTAAAATCAGGGACGTGAACCGGATGAAAAGTTTGGTCGGTTCGGTTCATCGGTTCCAACCGTTTTTGCACTTTTGGATTATTTCGCAAAATCGGTTTTTGTTTTCTTTGAACCTGAGTTTCGGTTCGGATCAACGGTTCGGGGATGGAAAAAAAAACTATGCAAATTTGTGTTATTTTTATTCAGTAACAATCCAAAAGAATATAGAAATATATAATTTATGTCATACGCTATAAGTACGTAGTAAAAAATTAGTATTTGAAAAAAAATTTGATTTACAATAATCAGTTGAGATTGATGAGAAAAATATCTTCTAACAATTCCTCGTCAATATTTCCCCGCAGGTATCCGAGAATAAATTTTAGGGTGGAAAATATCCTCTCTACCAAAACCTGGGTTGCTGAAATATCATAAATAATTTGAGTTAGTTAATTCAGATAATTCTTTGGCCGGGTAGTTATTTCAAAAGTTCAAAACATTGACACAATGAAACGATTTGATTTTATGTATTAATGATTTATTATTGAACACTGTCTCATTCTTCCCTATTTCTTTCAAAATTTCATCAATTTCCATATTTAACAAAAAAAAAAAAACAAGTGGGGAAAGTTTGTCCACTGAAAATTGGTCAGAATGAACCCTCGAACCGTTATAAAAAGTGGTTCGGTTTTCGGTTCGGATCGATCATTTGTCGAAAATTTCGTTTCTTTTAATGGTGCAGTTAATTATTAAAAAAAAGCGGTTTTCCGGTTCATCAAAGACTTTCAAATTACTATTACTGTAGTTTTGTACGAGTTTTTCCAAAATTAAGATTGCTGCAATTTGATGGACGATTACAGCAATCCTAATTTAAGAAAATCTTAAATTGCGATTAAAATAATCGTAATCATGAACGTAGTCAATTTCAAATGTAATCGTTATCGCCCAGCTCTAAGTTCAATACATTCAAATATTTTCTTTAAAAGTAAAAAATTCTTGAAAAAGATGATTGAGCATTTTAAATAAATTCTTCATTTCTTGATTGAGCCAAAAACCGCCTCGAAAAATCTTTCTAAATTTAATCCCTCAAGAAAAATCTCATGTACATATTTTCATGCGGATATATCTTATGAGTTTTTGGTAGTTTTTCTTAAAGTTCTATTCGACATGTTTGAAGGATACTTTCACTCACTCGTAGCATTGTTTCTCTTGAGTGAAAAACTTCATTTTTTAGTACTTTAGTAAATAATTTATATTTTATTCGAAGTATTTATTGAGAAAATTAACTCATGAATAAAATTTATTAACTCTGTTCCAAAATATGGTAAACTTATGAGCATACTATTTTAAAAACTTTTCTATTATATTCATATAGCAATACAATTAAACTAAATTTAATTTTACTAGAAACATTTTCTTTGAGTTCTCTCCTCACTGTTAATTGAGTGCGAAGAAAGAGTACGAAAGAAAATACAGTGGAACCTCGATTATCCGTCAGGCACGGTACCAGCAGCCTGATGGATAATTGAATAGACGGATAATCGAATATATGGCAGAATTTTGTTTTGATTCTGTATGGTGATGTAGTTTTGCGCGACCATCCAATGATTCCATTTGAGAGACACACTTTTCGACCTCATAAGCATTTTTCTTTATATCATTAATTGTGGTTCGCGGAATACCAAATTGAGTGCTCAAAGTTGTAATAGTAGATACACCTTTTTGATTTCTCTAATGATTTCCATTATTTTTTTTTTTTTTTTCAATCGTAAGAACGGTTCTCTGGCGTTTTTGTTTACCAGATTCGGATGGTTGAGGTTCCATTGTGAAGCCAAAAAATATTGTGTAATCCACTTGACTTGGCGAATAAAGTGCAACTGACCAAAATCAATTAGAGAGCGCAAATGAACAAAATCAATCATGTTATGAAATTGAATCACACACAAAGTGAACTAGATTAACGAATTTCTGCGAAATTTTCATCTCCGAATTTCGTAAGAAAAATTTCAGACAGAATCGCTTCGCGCATTGTATGCATACATAAACAGAATTGAAACAAAACGAAAAAAAAAAGTTTGCTGACAAAATGTGACGGTTAATCGGAGTGACGGTTGATCGGGCGACGGATAATCGAGGTTCCACTGTATTACTAAACCTAAACCAGTTCAGATAACCACAAAAATCAATACTGATTGTCGTCAGAAAACTATGTGCATAAGCTCAGTAGTTGAACGATTTGTGGCATCTCAGCCGTTTAGTGAATTGAAAAATCAATTTAATTAAAATGTTGAGTTTCATGCTCATATCAGATGGTATAAAGTCAAACACACAAGAGAGTAAATATAGTATACCCAAAGGCGTACTAATTTGTACAAAAAGATGAAACAGCAGCTACAACTAAAGTATGTCTTTGCTGTATGTAATAAAAAATGCTACATGCTACATAAAGTACTCCTTCAATGTGGTATGTACTACAAGACGAACATGCCATGCAACATATTTTGTAGAATGTTAGCAATTTTTTTACACAACTAAGTATAATAGTCTTGTTTTTTTTTTTTTTTAGCAAATTTGCTTTCAGAAATTTTCCAAGATTTTATGTCAATTTTCGCATCATAAAAAATAACAAATGAAAAGATTTCTATACATAATATGTACATATGTTTTTATATATTAAACAACACTAGTACCAATATTGAAAAAACAAAAAACAATGCTACTAACATTAGCAATATTTTCGCACTCAAGGGACTCGGCAACAAAACGCAAACGTAATAAGCAAAATTCAGTTTTCTATTATTATCTTTGTGTTGCATATAGCTCTTTTTTCATTTTATTTGCAATATGAAAATTTTTCATGAAGTAAAAATAATAAAAACTTTAACGTTCAAAAGAAAATTGAGAATGCTGGAAAATGCAAATATGAACATCGCATAGTGATTTTCCTCCCTAACAACTTTTTTGTAATAACATTTTATTAAAATTGTTTTCAATTTTTGTTCAGTGTATTGTAATAAGTTCCTTTGTTTTGGTTTTCTTCATTTATCCTTTGTTTGCAATGTTGTCCAATAAAAACTTGCTGTTGAAATGCCACTGACTAATGTTGTTCATATGTCAAAATGACAGATTTATTGTGGAATAGAATAAGATTAAGTCCGCAGTTTTCCAGATTTACTGCATAGTAACACAATTAATTATTTCGGTCAGAGTGCATTTTTATTTAAATCGCTAACGATTTCAGATATTAATTTATTCAACTGCAAAATGGAACACCAGTTTTTATTGCAAAAATAAGCTATGTGGCTGTTGGCACGAGATATCCTAAGATCATTTTTCACGTTTCATTTTAAGACGAAATACCTCCTCTAGCCCGGGAGTTATAATCTTATTTGACCGCAATTAACATAGAATTCAGTAGCTGTCATAGTCTATTCTGGGAAACATAAGGTTATGGTGTTGGTTAGGTGATTTGGTATGATGTATATGTACATGTGTGATGATTATTTTTAGCTTTGTTCTGCATGAGTATCAAGGAAGCCAATTCAAAATTTTTAAAAATATATATTTCCATTAAACCATCAAATATTCCTAAGTACACAATTGTTAAAATTGTATCTGTGTTTTTTATAAATAAAGAAAATAACTTAACTTTTCTAATTCCTCTTCTGTAACTCCGATTACTAAAACATTTGTAATGTAACCCTTAATTTGTTTAGTTAACCACAATCTAGATAGAGCAATAGCAACAAAAGCAGTCACATCATTTGCGCTTGAACCAATTTAAGACCACAATTTCCGGCATAATCCTTAAACAAATTATTTCCTCCTAATTTCATCTCAATGCAACGAAAGAGTGAGATATACCGCAGCTGACGATAACAATTGTCATTTCCATTCGCATTACCTTTATGGCAATGGTACGGTAAAACCACAAATCCAACCAAATCAGATCAGCAAACTGATTTCAAATAAAGGTAATTAAATTACCATTTTGTGTGAGTAAACGTAAGCGTAAACTGGAGCAACTTTTGTTTTACTTAACAAAATTTAAATTCACGAATCAAACATTGAAAGCAAATCAAAAACATGTTATAAACGTTTCTCTGGAATTGTTGCAGTAAAATTAAGATTGCCACAACTAAATTATTACCACCAGCCAGTAATATGCTCAATTAGCATGACGCTTGACATGTTTGTCGGAAACTTATAAATTAGCCACGTTTCTTCTTGGTGCTGCTACATACTCAGAACATTTTCCTCTAACACACGTTGACATTTATTTGTATGCATTTTGAATTAAATTTGTTGTTGGGTGAGTAGTCGTTCTTTTGACTTGGTGCAAATTTATTTACGTACGTACGTATGAAGTAAACAGTGTAAAGACTTGGAAAAAATAATCGGCCTAAAACGTTTCACCGAAAAAATTAGAACATTGAAGAATATCCTATCCTATATCCTATCCTATCCTATCCTATCCTATCCTATCCTATCCTATCCTATCCTATCCTATCCTATCCTATCCTATCCTATCCTATCCTATCCTATCCTATCCTATCCTATCCTATCCTATCCTATCCTATCCTATCCTATCCTATCCTATCCTATCCTATCCTATCCTATCCTATCCTATCCTATCCTATCCTATCCTATCCTATCCTATCCTATCCTATCCTATCCTATCCTATCCTATCTTATCTTATCTTATCCTATCCTATACTATCCTATCCTATCCTATCCTATCCTATCCTATCCTATCCTATCCTATCCTATCCTATCCTATCCTATCCTATCCTATCCTATCCTATCCTATCCTATCCTATCCTATCCTATCCTATCCTATCCTATCCTATCCTATCCTATCCTATCCTATCCTATCCTATCCTATCCTATCCTATCCTATCCTATCCTATCCTATCCTATCCTATCCTATCCTATCCTATCCTATCCTATCCTATCCTATCCTATCCTATCCTATCCTATCCTATCCTATCCTATCCTATCCTATCCTATCCTATCCTATCCTATCCTATCCTATCCTATCCTATCCTATCCTATCCTATCCTATCCTATCCTATCCTATCCTATCCTATCCTATCCTATCCTATCCTATCCTATCCTATCCTATCCTATCCTATCCTATCCTATCCTATCCTATCCTATCCTATCCTATCCTATCCTATCCTATCCTATCCTATCCTATCCTATCCTATCCTATCCTATCCTATCCTATCCTATCCTATCCTATCCTATCCTATCCTATCCTATCCTATCCTATCCTATCCTATCCTATCCTATCCTATCCTATCCTATCCTATCCTATCCTATCCTATCCTATCCTATCCTATCCTATCCTATCCTATCCTATCCTATCCTATCCTATCCTATCCTATCCTATCCTATCCTATCCTATCCTATCCTATCCTATCCTATCCTATCCTATCCTATCCTATCCTATCCTATCCTATCCTATCCTATCCTATCCTATCCTATCCTATCCTATCCTATCCTATCCTATCCTATCCTATCCTATCCTATCCTATCCTATCCTATCCTATCCTATCCTACTTGAAATTTAACCTTATATTTTTCGTATTATCAACACTGTACACTAGAGAAGGATTTTCTCAACATTTGGCTTTGAAAATGAAAAAGGGAAAAATACAGAATGAGCGATAGAGAAAGATATACCAAATTATTTATGCAGAGCAAACTTGACAAACAGAGTCACATACTTAACATATTGCACACACTGATACAGCAGGGTATCTTTAACAACAAATGGCAACTTCATTATGTATAATTATTATACATGTATGTGTTCGAACGTTAAAGCTCACGTGTGTATAAATATTTCACATATCCTAAAAATAATGACAACAGGTTGACCTGCACATATAACCATATATGTACAATATATGCGTACAGAGATACATACAACAACAAAGACTAGTGATAAAATTGATGTTGAATTTAATGAAGACGTTACCGTCTTATAATCTGCGCTTTATTATCCATTGTTGCCTCAAGTCTAGTGAAAAGGAGCGTATTTTTTCATCCAGCCGCGGCGGCATTCTTAGCATGTGTGAAGACTTAACGGCCTTAACTTCTTTACTCATAGCTTTACTTGCAGCTATGTACGTAGCTCAAGTAGCAAACTCAGTACAAATACTCTTTGTCGTTCTCGTATCCTTTATGTGGGATCCCGATTTTTTTAAGTTACAGCAGCAAAATGAGAACTTGTATGGTACATACCGTTAAGCTTTGGCATATATATTGTTAATTCGTTTCTGTTGCGAAAATCAGCTTTGAACGCATTTATCAAGTGGCAAACAGCTAAGTTATGTAAAGGGTAAATAGTGGAACAAAATTTCAGATTGTCAAAAAAAAATTTTATATTTTGTAATTAATGAAGATCTTTAAATAATTTATACCATTTTGTGAAAGTACATATATGCACTTAAAACGTCAAAAACCAGCGAACAGCTAATGGTTTTTGCTTTTTATAACAAACAAAGATTAAAACTTCAACCAAATTCCTATGTAATCAAGCTTGCTTTTATATTAACCAATGCTTATTTTTGTGCAAAAGTTGCACTTTTGGATGTTTAGGGGAACCTAAACCTAAGGACGTGCCTTCCCACAATTACATGCTATACTAAAAAAGAAATGCAATGCTAATGCATTAGAAGCAGCTATTTCTCACTGGGTATCTTTAAGGTAGGTAGTTATTAATCATTTAAATTACCTAGAACGATTTGTAAGAACATAGAAAACCGAGCTTCTAAAAACAGAACCCTTATTTGATAATTTATACCACAGTAACTCGACCCCATTAGGTTTTTTATACAAAAGAAGTGACAAAATCAGGACATAATACCGGCACACTAACATACAGGAGAGCACTCATTCACTTTTGCACGCTCTTGTAGGCAGATGCTTTTCATGGGCTCCCAACCACCACCAACAGTGTAACTGTCGCATAGATAATCGCGTACCAACATAGAGAATTTAACACAAACACATTCAAGTTTATTTATTATGGCTTGAACGCAATTTGCACCGGAGTATACATGTGTATATGAGCTAAGAAAAAAGGGAACAGGTTTACTTTAGCTGACATTGCCCAATTTTATTTATTTTTTTTTTCCTAAAAGGGGGTTAAAAACAAAAAAATATAAAATTATCAAAAAAAGTCGCTCGGATCTAGTATCGGAGATATAGACATCGGAAGTTCCGGATATATCTTTTATAAAAATGGTTATAAGTTGGGAAACTCTGAATGGATTTCAAAAAAATGGGTGTCATAAGATAGATAATTTAATGGCCTACAATAATGGTGAGTGAAGTTTTGAAATTTGACCCATATTTTTGGAGATATTACGATTTTTGTAAAATTTCGACCAATTTTTTTTTGAAAAAACATTTTTTTTTTTCAAAAAATGTGTTAATGACCTAAAACTTTTTTAGCATTTTAAGAAAGCTTATTTTATTCCCTTTAAAATGGTATATAGTTTGCTGTAAAGTTTTGCGAATTTAGCCCCTTTTTAAAGAAAAACAAAAAAAAATATTCAATGAATTCTTATGAAAACTATGTTTTTGTGGACAAAAACAGTGGAAAACAACAACAACTTCCGATGTCTATATCTCCGATACTCGATCCGAGCGACTTTTTTTGAAATTTTTATATTTTTTTATTTTTCACCCTTTATCACCCCTAAAAAAAGAAATTGATTTGGAGAATGTCAGCTAAAGTAAACTTAAGCCGAAAAAAGAAACAAAGCTATTAAATAATGCCAGGACGATGGAGGTTATCTCCTATATGCTAAATAAAACCTGTGGTTACTCACAGGAACACCAAACCATTGTCGACGGTATTGTTAGTTTTTTTTGGTGAAAATACTTTTTTTTTTATTAGAAGAAAAATGCAAAATCAAAAACGTAACATAAACTAAGGATATACATACGTGTATAAAGTGGAAAAATTGTTATAAAGCTTTGAATACCTCTTGTGGTCTGACTTGTGAGCTAATTATTTCTATAGGAAAAAGAAAACTCTCGAGAATTAATGTAATTAATACAAGCTAAAAACTGTGCTTTCATTAAAGAAACTTAACATCAGCATTTCTAATTCAAACCTTTTATTCTCTCAATAAAATGGTGAAAACTTTTTCTTAATTTGTAAAAGCTAATTAACTCTGTTTTGATTCAACTTTATTTAAAAGCAAAAGGTTAAATTCCAATGCTTCATCGTATTAACACACAAAATCCATACAGATATTTACACACGCATACAGACATATCCATAAGGATGAACTGAAAAAAATGTTTCTTTAATTTCAACCTTTAACAGCAATAGAGGTTTCATATATTCCTTAAAATAATATTACATATATCTCAAAAAACCGGATAATTTTCAACCACGTTCAACGCCTTCATTGTTTTCTCTTTTTTCGCCTTTAGAGCATTTTCCGCTAACAAATAAACATTCACCACAAGGTGAAATCTTCATTTTTTAACTTGTTTAAAATTGTTTGACTTTAACATCCCTCATAAATTTTTCACAACCTTTTTCGATTTGTTCAACATTTTCGACTTTTTCACCATTTTTCGCCTATTTCAATATACTATCTTAAGTTTTGCAACACTATCCGACTAAGCATTGTTAAATCACACATCACGCACTGAGCTCAAGATTAATTTTTTGACAATTAACTTTTTTTATCTTTTCAACATTTTTCTGATTTTTCAACATTTTTCGGCTTTTAAACATTTAAATATTTAAACATTTCGTAACCCGTTCCGACCTTTTCAAAATTTTCTTGATTTTATCAAAATTTTTGAACTCTTGGAACTTCATTTCTTTTTTGAAATTTGTTTTTTTTTTTTTTGCTTTTTCAGCATTTTTTAATTTTTTCAACTTTTTTGACTTATACATGTAACGAAACATCACATTGCGATTACCTGCACTTATTTGCTTTCAATTTATAAAAAAAAAGTTATTTCTCTATTGTTATTATCATGAAAAATTTGGTTTTATACATAACTTTAATGTCCTTGTTAGAAATGTAGTTTATTATTCAACAATTTTTTGTTCAAAAACTAAGGTTTTACTTGAGGCAGATCGAATGGCGTCCAGTTTTAGTATTTTACTCGCAGTGGCTAATAAGCGAAATAAGCGCAGAATAAATCAAAGTTTTTTTTAAAAATAAAAAAAAAAAATTTTAAAAAACGGTTTTTTTAAAAAAAATGCAAAAATATTTTTCAATTCGCAAAATTTTTGCGAAAAATTTTCTTTTTTTCAAAATCAGTATTTTTTTTTGAAAAGTATAAGTAAAAACCTAAACATGTAAAACAAAAAAATATTCAGAAATGGATTTTTCAAAAAAAATTCATTTTCAATTTTCAAAATTTTAGCTCTTTAATTTTTTTTAAAATTAAAAAAAAAATATATAAATAATTTTTTCCTCATAAAAAATTTTTGAAATTAAGCGCAGAATAAATCAATTTTTTTTTTTAAAACAAAAAAAAAATATAAAAAATGGTTTTTTTTAAAAAAAATGCAAAAATAATTTTAAATTCGCAAAATTTTTGCGAAAAATTTATTTTTCTAAACCAGTATTTTTTTTCGAAAAGTACAAGGAAAAACCTAAAATCATAGGTATACCAATTATTAATTGATAGAGTTTGCTGTAAGCTATGAATTTTCGAAAAAAACACTTATTCTGAAAAAGTACAAAAATCGTGAATTTCATACCCGCGTATCTCAACAACAAATAATACTAGGGCGAATTCCTGAACGCAGTTCTATTGCTGGACATAGATATTACAATAACGCCAAATTTCAGCCAAATCGGAGCCAAAGAATTTTTTCGCTGGCGATTTCGTGTGTTTTACCCCATATAAGCTTTAGAAACTTTATGTCATTACTACTGATTGAAATTAAGAAGAAAAAAATATATTTTTCGACCTATCCTAATACACATATGTACATATATGTAAATGCACATATATAGAAATATATTCCACTTTTCATATGCAGAGAAAGTGTGTATCGTTTCAATTTCACATAAAAGCGGAAAATTTAATTTCCATTCAAGCGCTAACTACAAAAAAAAAAGGAAAAACATTAAATGGAAAATGCATTTTCATTTCTTCATCAAAGTGTAGATATAACTAAAAAGTAGGACGCATTGCTAATGTATTTAATGCAGAAAGTAGCTAGAAAGAATGAAATTAATGAATGAATATTCAATATACTTTTTCTGTGATTAAACAAAAAAGTCATGTGAGCAGAAATTAAAAAAAAATTAGATTCAAAGATTTTTTCGTAATGATATCAAATAAAATAATCCAAGCTTTTTCAGTCTTTATTTTCGATTCTCCACTTTTGGTCTTAATGTATTGAAAAAACAAAATTTTTAATTTAATTTAACGTCAGCCCCGAATAATGGGAATATATTAAAATTTCTAGTCCACGCCATTATCTATCACTATCACTTAATTTTTGTGAGTCCACTTTGGCTTAAGAGCATGTGATTGGCCATCAGTTTGCAGTAAAAATTTTGGAATCGGAAAATTTTTTTTTGAAATTGAAAAATTTTTTTTTTTGAAATTGAAACATTTTTTTTGATTTGAAATATCTTATGAAGCGAAGGTGGAGAAATGAGTATAAAGTGTGAACAAACACGTGCACTCAATTCGTATTCAAATTTTTCATTTTTGCATAGACTTAGGAGCCACGTCCGCAAAAATAATTTTTTGAATATTTTCTAAGCCAAAGGTGCTCAAACGAAAATATAGGAAAACAAGCACGTATGCTCGTTGAAGAATCCTTTGTGATAGGTTATTTAATTTTTTTCTGGGGTCCATTTATACGTACGTTTATTAAAATTAAGTTGCCATACTATATATGTATGCTCCACAGAACATAATTCAGATTCATGTCGTCTCTGATTCTTTGTACAAATTTGATACGAAAAAATGATAAAGAAATTACCTCCAAGAGAGAATTCGATTCTGTGCGTTTATTAAAAACAAAATGTTTGAACTTTGATATTTTTTTTGCAAAAATGTTTTATTTTTGTGCAATTTTTCCTGTTTAATTTTTGAGATTTTTTTTAAATGTTTTAAGTGTTTTTTATACGGTATTACATAGGATTCAGATAAGTATTATTGCCTTTAAAAGACAATTGTACAAGACAATAGATGTATGCATTACCGGTCAAAATATTTAACTCAGAAGTAAAATTTTAAATAATTTTCAGCCTCAAAAAAAAAAAACAAAAAAAAAAATTAATTTTCCAAAAAAAACCAAAAAATTGGGCAAAAAAGAAATGAAATGAAAACTAAATGAAATAATTGCCCAAAAATATGATTTGTAAAAGGGTCATAATATCGTCTGTTATTTTTTAGGCTTATAATGAAATAAAATGGAATATGATTTATTTATGTCAAGAGAACGTAAACAGAGTGAACCAAAACAACTTTACAGCATTAATCTGGGTTCCACGATACACTTTAATTCAATGAATGATGAACTATGATGTAATACCCTGTAATACAAACTTTTAGGAAGAAAACTCTGAGCTTCAATATTGTACAGTATAAAGCATTGGAAAAGTCTTTAAGGTAAAAATGGTACAAAACTAAATATTTAATACGTATTTTCTTTCGTCTATGTGTATGTAAAATATGCAACTCAAATCTGCATCTGCGATTGTACTTTTGCCTCTGCAGTTCTTGTTGGAAAATGTAATATTCTTTGATTTCCGCTTCATTGCATTTCAATTAGAGATGACTGAGGTAATTATGGCAAGTTTTCCAATTCATGTCACTTGAAGAATAATCGATTTCAAAAAACGAGAAAAATAACTCAATATCATATTTCTTCTTTCATTTTTATTTCACAAAATAGGTAATTGAATAGGAAAATAAGAATTTCGTTTTAATTACTGAATAAGGAAATATCTGAAGTCTTTATAATATTTATATTTAAAAAAACAAAAATATTTCTTCGTAAAAAAAGACATGAAATTTTTGACATACATATATTGTTTTTGCACAATACTTAAAACCTCTCTTATAAGCAATTCACTGATTTTTGATTATTTCGATTTTGTATTGGTATTGTCATGATTCCAATGGCATTAGTTTTATGTTTTAAAGTACTTGCCTCTTGCTATGAATCGTAGAGTCTGGAGCTCTGCAGAGAACATCGTCAAGTATTATACGGATTTTAAGCCCACCTAATTCTCAATAGCATGATGATGATGATAATTATAGTTTTTCGAATTTATAAAAATACTAAATTAACCTTTTATTTAAAAGCACCATTTCATCTTACTTCGATCTAAAAATTTTCTTTCCATATTGTAAGACAAAGACAAAGTAAACCTTATGCAAAAATATTAAACTTTTTCATACAATGGACTCTGCTAAGTACAATGGTACTTATATTCAGATAATTTATCTACTTATTTATAATTGCAGTATTAAATATCATTTACTTTTTTTCCATTTCAGAAAATATGAAGATCAATGCAAAAATGGCGACTCCGATTGAGGAAAAGGTCGATCAAAATCTTAAGGTAAATAACATATCGCTCACTTACTTCAAGACTGGCATAACTCAAAAAACGTGAGTTTTGAGTAAATGATGCAGAAATATCCGCCATTTCATGTTTTATTTTGTGTTAAAAAATCAGAAAATTATCTCATAAGCTTGCTTTGTGAGAAAAGTTTATGTAGACATACTTTTCATTATTTTCATATAAAAAGCAACTTATTGAAAACCTTAAATGTGTTTCTCTCCCACTTTATGTTTTTTGAGTTATGCCAGTCTTGAAGTAAGTGAGCGATATGTATTTCCACTATATAAAATATTTTAAAATAATTTTATGTACATACATACATATGTAAATATTGAATTTATGGTAGAATAAACAACAACAACATACACTTACATTCGTATTTATGAAAATTTATATTTACCAGCAGCAGTATTTGTTATTTTATCGCTTCAGTTAACTTGATCAGCCAATTATGAAAATACGTTTCATTTTCTATGCAGATTAAATTTGGGTCAGAGGGGTCATATTTTTGCATATTAATTTAGTTTAGCTTATATATTTTTTTTTGATTTGCAACACAACGTTTTGTCAGAACTCTGACTATTGGCGCGTATGCTATAAAGTGATACTGTTAAGCTATTCCTATTGTTCATTGGCATCATCAGGTGTTAAACTTGTAATACATGAGGGTGTAATCGCAATTACCCAAAAAAACATTTATTTCAGTTCATTGAATACATTTTTTTTTAAATTCACTAATTCGGAATAAACGCGCCTTGCATTTTTGGCTCCATTAAAATTTAATTAATTGAGAAAATAAATCCAATATTGTTATGCGTATGAATATTTCAACAGCAAATGACAAAATAAAAATAACAAAACAAAAATTTTATTTCTGTAAGATATTTATTGCCTAATAAATTGTTGTATTATGTTTTTATGTAGATAAATTCTCGTTAATTGGATATCTAAATCAACAATATAAGTTCCGGCGATAAGAAACCTAGAAATTTTGGATTTTCTTAAAAATTTTTTATATTCCTAATTTTGCTTAGAAAACCGAACTAAAAATGGAATCGTAATAAAATGTATGCCATCCAAAAGATAACGAGAGTACTGCAAACCAACTAAGAAAATAAATATTAAATTTAATCCATTTTTAATCCAAGCAAGTCAAATACATCAATGTTAAAAACCTTAAATTAGAACAATAGAAAACAATTATCCTTAAAACTCCATGAAGCTTAAAATCGTCAATGAGATTTGGAAATGTAACACGGCCAATGACGTGGGATGTGAAACACCCCAAAAATTTTGAAATATGTGATAATTATACAAAATTATTTTCTTATAAAATAAACTGTAGAAATTCTACGTCAACGAGGAAAATCTAAGAACTATTTTTTACAAATTTTTCTATCGATTTGTTTAACTAACCAAATGGAACACAAAATGCTTGAAAGCATATTAACATTTAAAAGTTGTGAATACAGTTGTGAAACGTCCTAATATATATTTCCCTTTTTAATAATATATATACTATAGAAACAGCCATTTTTCCTAAATAAATATATCAAATTTATCCATCATTATATTTTCTTTTATATTCGTCAGTATTCTCATTTTTATTTTGTCATTATGCCATCTACGAGTTGTTATATTCCTTTCAGCCATTTTAGCCAAAATTTTTGTCTCTATTTACTTACCACATTTTTGTTTGTTGTTTTGTTTTTGGCATTATTGTCTTAGCTTGTTTGTTTCACATTAATTTTCTTTTTGTGCCCCCAATTAAGTAAACTCTTCAAGAATATACACACTTACTTATTTTGTGTTGTGAAAGGATTCTTAATTACATTTCGTTGTATTTCATTGTTTTACTGGTTATCTTCTTTGTTTTATTTTTAGATTCGTACTGGCATGGTCAACGTCAGTGATGGCAAAAGCAAACCTGAACCACTTAGACTGAATTTAACAATGGAGCTATTAACTCTGCAAAAGCTCGAAGTGATCACACCCACAAATCCGCTACATAATGGGCCACCAATGGAATCAAAGGTAATATACGAGAGATTAAGTTATGGGTCTTTAAATTGTAATCGATTTCATAATTTACGTTGGATATCAATTGATAAGTTGACTTCGAGCATTTTTTGTGAAACCACACTTAACTTAAAAAGTAAGCTAGCTGTCAAACATTTTATTATTTTCAGTGTAGTGGCGTAACTGAAACTGAAATTTTTATAATTCAATCTCAAAATAAAAATATGTATATTTTATAAAATTTTTGATTTTATATTTTTTTTATATATGAGACAACACATAGCGACAAAACTCTACTCATTTCTCTAAAATTTTTGCTTATAAAATTAATTTTTCAAGCTTCCTCAACAAAAGCAAGCTCAGTAATAAGACCTGTGAAAATAATATTTGTAATAAAAACCTATTTACTACCTTTTTTTCTAAATATCTTTAAGTCGACTTTGGTGCAAAAAAAGTGGGATAATTTTTGAACCAATGGGTCCCAATAAATGAACTGCGAACTCTAGAGTTGTTTCTAATTCTATGTGACTGAATATCAGTTTTCGCTGTGAAAGTTCTTTATATCACATACATTCTAAGTGCAGTTTTAAGCAAATTATAAAAAAAAATCCTTTTCATCGACTTGCAAATTAAGAAATTTTTATAAACAGACAATAAAATGTAGGAAATTGATGTAATTTTATTTTTATTTTTTTTTTAAATATAAAATTTCTTAAAAAACATACGACTTAATAAAATTATAAAGCGCAGTCGACGAAGCACACAATAAACAGCAGACCCTATTTAAAAGTTAATTTATTATCACTAATGACGACAAAACGAAAACAAATGCTTAATGTTGACATTAAAATTAAAATAAAACTTCATTATCTTCTTAATCATCTATCTCAATCACATTTTATTTTGTTCGTTGTTACCCACAGGAACGCATGGTTCAAATCACACGACAAAAACAGGGCGGCCTTGGCTTGAGCATAAAAGGTGGCGCCGAGCACAAACTTCCGATTTTAATATCACGCATCTACAAGGATCAAGCAGCAGATATCACAGGACAACTGTTTGTTGGTGATGCGATAATAAAGGTTAATGGCGAGTATATCACAGCGTGTCCGCATGATGATGCGGTTAATATTCTACGTAATGCCGGTGACATTGTGGTACTTACGGTGAAACATTATCGCGCGGCAACACCATTCCTGCAAAAACAATGTAAGTAATGGATGATGAATGAACGAGGCACAGGTGTTGAGTAGGGGTTGTGCTGGTGGGAAGATTCAAGGGTCGCCCAAGATTTGTTTATTGTTTTAAACTTTTTTTGTTTTTCTATATTATACAACATACAGACTAGTCGTCTGGATGCCTTTCATTTTCATGCTTCCTTTATTATTACACCGCATAAATATTTGCAATTTTAATTAATTTTGAGTTGTGTCAAGATTTTGATTAAAATTCATAATGCGCACTACGTTCACTATTTATATGAAAATCAAGATGGATTGCTTATTTCTTGAAATCCTTTTCATGATTTTCCAACAGTTGCACACCTCGCGCTTTAATGCGCCTGAGTTTTGGCATCGAAGTGATAAAGAAAAGGGTAAACAACGCATAGTTATTGTTCGACCCGTATAGTACAGTGACACCTGTACCTTAGAGTATCGAATAGTTTCGAAAAGTATGCAACATCTACTTACATTAAATTTTATATGATTCTTTTCAAGAATTGTTTGATACGTATGATACGTAGCCTTCTTCTTTAAAAATATGACTATCTTTAAATCGCAAAGGACGCAAAATACCTTGTATTTCACACGTAAATATCTTTAAATCTCGGAGTTGAAATCTATACATTATACTATACAAAGAGAAAACGAATTATTTGTTTATATCGAGATTTGGTAATTCTTAACAAACTATATAATTGATTAAGGCGAAATAAATATTTGATACAAGTTAATATGTTCCGCATTCCACCAAATCGAATAATATAATTGGATTAATCCAGGAAATTATACTAATTCAATAATACTTATAATTTGTAATAATTACCAAAAGTAAGACTAATGCAGTAGATCGAACTTGAAGGAAGACGCCAAGAAATTCGAGCTATCGAGTTTTCGACTTATGGAGAACTTCGACTTAAGCGAATTTTGTCAGGAATTTTGTTCGACTTGTAGAGGTTAAGATTTATTAGAACAAATTTTGAGTTAGAGAGTTGAAATAAATAAAAATCCTAGTTATAAAGGTATAAAAGATTTTTATTTGCAAGTTAAATGATACGTATTATAATGTATTTTCTATAAAAAATGAAAACATACATTTATTAAAAAAAGTCAGCTATTTGTTGTTTGTATAAAATAATTCGTATGTTCTCTATCTATAGCATTATCTCAGATATAAAGAGCAGAAAATTATTTTTCTTCCGAGTTGCTGCTTTGTTCTATAAACTTTCTTAAAGTATTCAAAGCTATTTTCG
The DNA here is from genome assembly GCA_949775025.1 of Tricholauxania praeusta. NCBI lineage: Eukaryota > Metazoa > Arthropoda > Insecta > Diptera > Lauxaniidae > Tricholauxania > Tricholauxania praeusta. The sequence continues at coordinate 25,147,049 of OX459031.1, read as the reverse complement.
CCTCTTTAATAGAAACCCAAAGTACGCCTGTTATATTCGTGTTTTCTATGTCATTTTAATCATAATTTTCGGTTTTCTGAGCAACTGAATCGATAATTTTGTCGTCAGATAACGTTCCAGCAGTGACAACTTCAACATCGCACGTAATGAAGTCCTCAAAACATATTCCTGTTTCAGAAACCATTGTATTCCATTCATTTTTTGGTGTTAATTGGTGTGTATTGCAGTAGGACCAAACTACTTCTGATAATTTTTCAATCGACAACAATAATGTAACTTCGCTAAAGTTCAAATGAAATCACGTGTTAACGTCAATCATAAATTCCTTTATCATTTCATAGAATTGATTTATTGTATAAGTAGGCTCTTAAATTGATTTCTATGAAACAATGATGTACATTGTCGACATATTCCTAAAGTCGGTATCTTATTTTTCTTCGAGCTATAGATATAATTCATTTCAAACAATCGAGCTGTAAAGGTTGTAAAATCAAACATTGCTATGTTCGAGCTGCAGAGATTTTATTTATTTTTTGAGTTAGAAAGGGAAAATATGTGCTGAATTTACTTGTAGGAACTCACTAATTATTTCGACTCATAGAGGGGTCAGATTTCAAGTTTTGGGGCTTTAAGGGAAGGGAACACAACATTTTTTCGATTTTGAAGGCTTTCGACTTATCGAAGTTTGACTTAAAGAGGTTCCACTGTATTTCTTTATTGTGATTATTCACATGTTAACAATCACCAAATCATGTATTTGGTGCAAAAACGTTTACGTTTCTAAATAGAATATATGTAAATTTTTCTAATTCAAATATCTTACTGCTACACTGTGCAATATCCTTGTACCCACAATTTTTTAACAGCATATCCTTGACAACAACATTGCCAACACTTTGCTATGCTTAGATTATTGCTATGCAACGTTGAGCTATAACTACGATGATGGTGAATTCCTTGGCCATTGTTGCCATGTTGTCGAGAAATTCTTTGCTTTATGCTTTTTTAATTGCATTAAATTAAGTTGCCTTCGTGTTGTTATTGTTGTTGCCGTTGGCGGTGGTAATTACTGGTTTGTTGCTGTTGTTAGTGGTTGCTATTTTTTTTACACAGTTGCCCTGAAAACCGTTATTTTTTACAAATTTTCCTTATCGTGTCAAGTTACTTGTTTCATGCAAATTTGTATGCAGCCTAAAATTATGCAACGCGACTGTGTTTTATTTAAACTTCATCAATGTCAGGGCGATAGAATATTGTAGAAACGTGAAAAAGTTCAACTTAATTCAGCTATGTTGCCAATTTAAATTTGGTAGGAAAAATGTACCTTACTTTTGGTGGAACTATAGTGTTTTAAAAAATTGTTTTCTTAATGGCACAGTGTCTGAGTCTTTCTATTATATGAAATTCTTTGCTGTGCTAGAAAATTTGCTTTTAATGAAAGAAGAGAGATAAAATAAGTATAAGAAGAAAAAAAATACATTGCATACTTTTAGTCGTTCAAAAACGGTAAAATTTAATTGCATAGTCTTAGTTGTTAAAGAATTAAATTGTCAAATACAAGAGGAAACTAAATTCTGGGAAGCGCGCCAGAGCTCACAAGTGAAACGAAGTGTGAGGAGGTATTAGTATTATACTCGTATATTTTCTATTTCGGCCCAATAACTTTTGCTATCTTTCTGGCAGTAGCAAAATACCACGCTAATAAGACTTTTGATTTTTTCTAGTAAATAAGTGATCCAAGTCATTTTTGACGACCTCATTTGAAGTAAAGGTTTTGCTATCTGAAACATTTTCCTAGAGACCGGAACAAGTAATAATCCAAGTTTGCCTGTGTGTGTTTAGTGGCATAAGCATGCGCTGAACAAAGTGTTGGGGTTGGAGAAGTTGTCTTGCTTAGAAAAACATGCTAGCAAATTAAACCATGCACCCATACCGAACAAAAATTGAGCAGGCTTGAACAAACGGATATGATATTTCCTATATAAGCAAAATCTTTGAAACACTATGCTAAATAAATTTTTCAAGTAAATTTTACTAAAATCGGTGGGGAAGTATTTGGTTTCATAGACTAACATTATGAAATTATTTGATGGTGCAAGTAAGCAATGGTAAATAAAGTGGGCGCGACACCTCCCACACAAGTTTTTATATAAGTACTATATTTAGCTTGCTACTTCTACGAAACCAAAAGAATAATTGCTCAACTAAAATTTAAAACTTTTATGAACTCTAATTCAAGCCGAAACCGAATAACGAAAATGCCATTTTTTTTCTTATGCTAGTACTGATCCATTTATTTGTTCCCAAGAAGAAAGGCAAAATCTATAAAGCAATTTAGGGTCAGTAAAGTATAATATGACAATATTAGTAAAGATTTTGGCATGAATTGATTGCAATCTGTGTGGATTAAATTTTATTTTTACCGGAAAAATAATATCTGGCAACACTGTATTATTTGATTGTATTGCGATATATGAATACTTCAGCTTAAATTTGCATTCGTCTGCACATTGCTTTTGTTCGCGTTGTTATTCTTTGATTATATTTGCTTAGTTGCTCTTTTTCTTATGTCATTCATCGTTTTACTTGCTTTCTCATACACTAATTCATTGTATTTGTGTGCTTTTTTTTTTCTTCATTATCTTTTATTGCAGTGTCAAAAGAAACCCCGGACTCCGACAATGATGCAACATGTGCAGAATTAAAGGCTGACGAAGGTTATAAATCCTCAGTAAATAATGGAACGATAAGTAGAAGTTGTAGTCGCCCAATGTCAATTTGTTCGGAACCGGAAAAGAAATGGGTGGATGTGGTGGCAGGTAAGTGAAGTAAAAGAAAATTAAGTCTTATGCCATGATATCGAAAAATCAACACTAAAGGACAAATGGATATTGAAATATTGAATTCTACTTATATGCATAATATATATATATATATTTGAAAATCCTAAAACCAATATTTTTTAAAGCAGACAATTATAAAATGTATCGATAGGCAATTTTTTTTTTTTGCATTCTTAGTCATCTACGGTATTCGAAATGATGCGGATAAGCTTTTTTTAGTCTCGAATATTTTTTTGCTTATTAGAATTTTCTCTTTGGTATAAGCTATAGTTGCTCAAAAATCAACGCTTTGAGCTTTTTAAACAGAAATGTTTGTAAGGTTTCAAAATTCCCCACACATCTTCCAATTGACCTGAACACTCAAAATTTATATTTTGAAATGTTCATTTACGAAGAATACTTGATTAAAATCATGCCGCTGAATTAAAGTTGTTTTTTTAGAAAGATTACAGCTAACACCGTAAGTGATTGTCTTCCAAATAGCAACTCTACAGGAGTAGAGTAGTTAAATCAAAAACATAAGAAAACAAGAATATGAATCAACAATATTTGTTGTATCGATACATTTTCAACATCTCTTATTGTAAATTAATTAAAAAACTTTGAGCCAAATGCTAGTGATAATTACCCATACACATCACTGTCATTGTTTTCACATTTTTTTTTTTTAATTATTTTCTTTTCTGTCTAACTACTTTAATTTCCCGTTTCTTGCTTCCTTTTTAGTACCACTTATGATGGCCTATGTAACGCGTTACATCTATGGCACTGACAAGCTGCGCCAAAATGCATTTGAAGTGCGCGGTCTAAATGGCGCTTCGACTGGCATAATTCACTGTGATGATTTGGCCATTCTTAGTCAATGGCTTAAAATAATTACTGATAATGTGGTGGGCTTGACGCATTTACAGGTGAGTTGACATACAAGGGATTTTTGAAATTTTCTTCTTCGTTTTATGCAAATATGATGTATTAGTAAATTTCAGCAGTAGCTAAAAGAATTTTTTTCACCTTACTCGAAAGTGTCGCTCATATTTATATTTTCTTGTACAAAATATAAAAAATTTAATGTCAGCATATTTTGTAGACAAGGCAAATCCTCTTTTTGAAACAACTTGAATTTTTTCTAAAATTGCAAACCTTTTTATATCAAATAATGATAAAAAAAAAAGTTTGAAAAATGTGTCACCCTTATTAGAGCCGTTTGCTAACCTTACGTTTTATCAACCACTTCCGTTGTGTGCGATATATAGCTGGTGGTGGGGCACCGATGTGAAAACAAAACTTTTCTGTTTGCTCTTAATACATAATCCGAGACTAACCCAGTTTAGCGCCACCCAACGCTTAGGGGGTTTTTTTGCGCTTTTTTCTTTATTTTGTTTGCCACAACAGCAGGATCATAAATAAAAAAGTAACAACAGCAACAAAACAGTTCAATGTACATATACAAAGCAACAACAAATTACATTGTTGGTAAATAGAATGTTCAATACAAACAAAACGAACTGTGTGCTGGCGAACAAACGGCAAACTTGAGCGAATGTTTCGTTAATTGCAAATTTTGCAAATTTTATGATTTCATAAAACGTTGTCGGTTGGATTGCACAATCGCATTGCATTGTATAATAGCTTTGGGTTGCCGAATTCATTAATTTTTCAGCATGGTCTTTAGTAGAATTATGTGAATATTTAAATAGTTTAAAATTACAAATTTGCAAACAGCGAACATAATATTTTTGAAATAAAGAGTTACTGTTAAAATAATCATTCGGTTATGATTCAACAGAAATTAAAATGAATATTTCACCTAGAATTCTTCTGCAGTAATAATTTTTAATTGCCTTCCTACCCATAGAAGCTGTATTTATGAACTTTGTCCTACACTCGCTAATACTAATTTTATGTGCCGTTTGTAATCTATACCCACAGCACATCATGAGGAATTTTGCACTCTTTTGATTCAATATTTAATTTTGAACCAATTTTTAAGTTGAAATAGTGATAATTTTTTTTAGACGGAATCCTTAAAAGAAAATGATCTTATTCCCGAGGTCAAAATAAAAAAAAAAAGATTTCTCACACGCTGAGAAAATTTGTTTGAATATAACACATTATACTTGGTATGGACTTCATATTATAGAGCAATTAAATATTTAATTGGCTTAAATACTTGATCCAAACACAATATGTTTGACTCAAATAAATATTTGATTGATCTATATCAAATATATGTACATTTGTTGTATTCAAACAAATCTTTTTCTCAATGCAGAAACAAGCTCAACGTGATAGGACGCAACAGACCCAGATCCGATTGCAACCATTAGCCCGGGGCTTATGGCGCTTCTAGCCCTACCTTAATCCAGTGCTGGGTGTTTTGTTTATAACATAGTCGGCTTTGACAATGGTATAGGATGTAAATTCGTTCTAATAAGGACATAAACATTTTTCCGTCAATCGTTCAGATAACACTTGTCTGCAAACTTCAACTTTTGGTCTGCTACTGGGAAGTGACTAACTTTCATCATATAGTTCAAAATAGTTCATCATAGTCAATCACATATAGTTTTCCACAAAAAAAAACGAGGGCGTTTTTTCCATGTTCGGATAATCGTGGGCACTAAACCCGGTGCTGTAGCACCTTAATTTTTGGTTTATTAGAGTCGAAAGAGGAAATGATAAGCTTCAATTAAAAACATAATGGAAGTACTTAGAACTACTTTTATCCAAAAATAACCAAATCTGTAATTGTTTTGGGATTTCGACCCCCATTTTCTCAAAAACTAAGTGTATGTGATGGAAAACTTTTGAGGATTCGTATTCAGCGTGCAAAAATCTATTGAAAACATGTAGTCACTTTCCACTATCACAACCCTTGTATATACCAGTGTAATCGGAGTCGACTTATATTAAATTTCATAAACATAAATTTATAGAAAATTGCATAGGCAGAAACCAATTTGAAAAATAAAAATTTAAGCAATTTTTATTTATTATTTTTAACTGGAAAAATGTTTATTATGAATATCTTTAATGGTAGAATCTTAAATAGTTTTTGAGCTTTCCAGCTCGAAAATAGTACATTTTTATCCTGCAGTCCTATTTTTTCAACGGTTTCCTTTCTTAGAATATTTTGAATATTTGACTGCAAATGGGAGAAAAATCAATTGGTATTTTTGTATTATTAAAGATAAACATTTTTTTCGCAATGTCAAAATACGCGTTCAGATTTTAAGTCTATAGCTTACAAAATGCCCAAGCTATTAGACTTTTGAAGGGCATGAAAGTTAAGGATTTTCTTTCTTATCCAAAAACTATTGATGTGAGAAAATGTACTGTGAACGCCATAAAAATTCACATTTATATTATCAATTTGACTCTTGACTCTTTAACTATTCACTGAATTAAAGCGTTTTGAGTTTCTCTTTTCATGGAAATTACTATGGCCATAGTGCTATAAACAACGATTAGGCCATTTAGTTCAAGTTTTTAGTCATTTGAAAATGTCGCCATTGCAATGCTAAATCCTTTTACCATCCTTCATTTTGCAACCATTAAAAAGTTAGAAACAAAGTTATGCTTTTAAGCTTGCAACTCAAGAGAGTTTTGCAAATTAAAAATGCCCATTTTAATAAAGTAAAATTACCATTAAGGCTTTTTCCAAGCTCTTCATATAAAACAGAAACGCTGTTGTTATAGTTGTCATAAATGAAACCACATCCGCTTTTTCGTTACAAAAAATCTGCAAAAACAAGCCGATTTCATCAGAATGCATATAAATCACAAATGAGCAGGAAAACAACAACAGCTGCAATAACAACAATAATAAAAACAATTTCCTCACAATATGCATTTCCTCCTCCTCCTCTCCTTTTAACGGAACCAAAAGGAAAAACCTTTCAATTGACCAATTTGTATGCATAAAACAGAAAACGAGTAGGCCAACAAAGGAAGCATAAATGCGAGTGGAAATATCCTGCACACAAGGGAGATAGAGAGCTCACGTGAATGCGTTACTTGAAGTCGCGTCCAAAGGAAATAATGTGTAAAAAATAAAAAAACCAAACATACCATAAATATGGGCAGTGTGGTGAAATTTATTGATGTTTTTTTTTCTCTTTGCTTTTCTATGACCCATGGGAAGGCATACATTATAGTTCGGAGTAGTTTATAGCTTTAGGTGCATATTTCAGATATTATAATTGTCATATAACCGGTTTTTTTCACCAAATTATATAAAAATCTTTGTTCTAACTGATTGCATGACAATCAACTAAAGATACCAAACCATTTGTTTTGACACCATTTAAACTCACATAAAGAGTATCTTCAAATTCAATTCTTGGAAAAATGTGACACCTTCCAGATAAATTGTAAGTTCTCCTTTGCGAAATCTCCTTCTAAGGAACAAGGATTTATGAATGTAAGATGCTTTCACTATGAAAGCATCCACTAAGAAAGGATTTGTTTGATATTCAAATTCTAATAGGCACGGCACATCTCACAAGGTTTCAATATCATTTTGCAAAGGATTGCAGCATTACTTGTTGTGTATGCCAGTGATGTGCAATGAGTAGTATTTCATAATATATCAGACGTACACCGATTTATTCCTATTTTTCATGCTCAAACTTGTTGATATACAAATTAAACATAAGCTTCTGTTAAGCGTTTGATATGATCAGTATTTATACGAATTTGAATTTGAAAACTTTGGTAAGGACAATGATGTCTCGATAAAAACAACTACGGACTCTTCTCCATCTAAAACTTCTAAAAAAAAAAACCGATTGACAGCATATCCAAAACAAGTTTCTACGTCACCATAAATAGTTGTTGCTGAAGTTCTAATTGTTGTTTATTACTTTTATTGTTTTTTGCTTTGTTTTTTTCACATGTTTGCTAAAAGTTAAAAACAATTTAGTCTCGTTTTTTTCTTTTTCTCCTCACATTTTTCTCTACTTTTTCTGTTCTCGGTAGATGAAACTCTACAATCGGAACTTTGCAGTCGGTGAACGTATCGAGTATATGGGTTGGGTCAACGAGGGAGTCATCAACAACAACATCTCATGGCAAAGTTACAAGCCACGTTTTCTGGTGCTAAAGGGAACAGAAGTGATGCTATTTGAATCACCACCGGTAAGTGGATCAAAAAAGAAAACACAAATAAAATAAAAATTAATAATAGAGTTATTTTAAAAACGATTTTAACTCTAAAGGGTCGTTTATAAAATTATGAAGTAAAATAAAAAGAAATAATCCACCTAAGCCGAAAGTTAAGGCATTTTTTAAATAAGGAAATATTTATTGTTGTAAAAGTTGAACAACATAATAATTCTACTGACTATTAACTTTTTAAATATTTATATATATCTGGCTTATTTTTAGTCTGAATAAAATACCAGTTATACAACAATTCGAGTATACGTAATATTATTTTAAAACAAAGTCTTACCACATAATAATAATATGCATAAAATTACATTGCCATAGAAAAATCTTTTCCTATTAATATTTTTTATTAATTTCCTGGAAAAAACTATTATTGTTCTGTTCAAAGAAGTATCATAGTTATTTCACTTTTGAGCATAAGGTATTTTCAATATGATCCTTCATCATTTGCTAGGAGTTTCGTTTATTTGTCTTCGTATTTTCTAAACATAAAACTGTCATTCAATTTAAAGAGATGTCATTGACAAGGGTCGTTCCTGAGTGCAAGTGCGTATGTGAGTATATTTAGAGATGAGCATTATTAGAAAATTAAAACTATTACGCATTATGTTGAAAATTAAATTTGTTTTTCAGTCATATGAATATTTCGTTGTTTGTTTTCATTTGAACTCAACTCAACGCTGTGCCTCGATAGCGTTGAAGTTCTGCAAATTTTTTTTCGCTTGCTTATGCGTCGAATGTTCGAGCAATGAGGGCGGATAGGAGCACCACGTGCCCACCACTGGCTTAGTTCATGGTTATTTAATTCAACATTCATTGGTTGAATACTCGGTCGTATCCAAAATTATACTTATTGTAGAGCTGAATATTCTTATTTTTTAAATGCAAAAAAAGCTATTAAAAAATCCGCTACCTAATTAAAAATAACTCCTGGTCACATTCAGATTTTGAACCCGGGCTTCTTCACTTTGATTTGAAGAAAAAAGCAAAGATGTTGCTATACTTTGAAAGGTCGTATGTTAAGCAGTTTGCATAAATTTGAATTCTAAGTTTAAACTCTAATATTCATAAAAGCTTTATAAATTAAAGTTCTAGTACCCAGATTCGGGCAGTTTTATTCTTTTGAATAGTAATGCTGTTTCTACATTCCTACTCAAATTGGAGTGAGCATTGCAAAATGGAATGGGAACGCAAAAAATAGATAAATATTTCAAAAGAGAATAGGAGTCTTTCCACTAAGACTGTTGACTTTTTTTTTTTGATACTGAATTTAAAATCGGATGATTTTCAAACGAAAAATAACGTGGTACATAGAAAAATCTTAAAACTTAACGTTTTTAAAGGATATTAGATAACGTGAGAGCATCAAATTCTCCACCAAGAACACAAAAAGAATATTCGTGGTAAGCAAAAATTAAATAAATTGTTGGGTAGTCTCGAAATATTCTGTAACATGATTTTCAATATGTGAAAGAATATTGTCGAACAATCTTACTCTGAAGGGAAAATATTCTAATGACTTCATCTTCATCTACTCCTGTGGGATTGACAAATGCTTGGGCACACTGTTTAAAGGGTAAGCAAATTTAAAAAAAAAAATCGGCTTCCAGCAAAATACTTGTGACTTAATGCAGAACTATGAAGAGGTATACAGGCATATCGGTTCGTTTCTTCTCGGAGATGTCATGCTTATGTATTTTATCCTTTTCATTGTATATTTATATAAAGTTCTCACTAAGTCCCTTCTACTTTTTCACTTACATATAGTATCAGTAATTTTTGCCAGTATTGTGTTTTGCAGAATTTTTTTATTAAGCGGTGAAAACATCAATGGAGTAGCAAAAAAGTCTTTAACTAGCTCATTTCTCTTATACAGCGGCTTGCAACTTACCCTTACAAAATAGTTACCATCCTAAGCAACTTCTTAAAGTCAAACAAGAAAATTGTTAAAAAAGTGACAACTGCCAAATAGATAGATAGGCAAAATAAAACAGCGTTTTAAAAGTAAACGGAAATGCCGCAAAAAAGTTTCAAGTCGTTTCAAATGTTAATCAGTTGTAATGAATTTTCGAAAATTTACAATACACAATTTTGTTACACTTTTGATTTCAGTAGTTTTTTCGCTTGTTCAGAAAAGTTTCACATTTACTTTCTAAAATTTCTTAAGTATTGAAGAAAGAATTTTACCAAATCATAAATAAATCGTACAACAACATTCATCATCTGCCGATACTTTAAGCACATCCCCAGCACTGAGCACGGGTAATGACACTCGTAAATGAAACATTATTTTCGGCCTCAAAGTATTCCCATGAAATGTTAACCAATCAGGCAAATATAGCAAATTTTTCCAAACCATCAATTTAATGCTGTCAACACTTAACGCAATCAAAAAAAGGCAGCCACAAATACTGAAATTTAAAATTTAAATTGATTGATAAGCGATATGACACTTACAATGCTCACACACACACACGCACGCATATTTAACTATAACACAATTTAGCATTTACAGCATATCAGCTTTGTTCGACAAGCAGCAACGCTAGGCATTGCTGAATTATATAATCGAATAATTTGCTTCATTAAATTTTAAAGAAGATATCGCGCCAACGCTTTACTCACTCTTTAACGCCCCACTTACAAGCAAAATTGAATGAATGATTAGGAGATTGACGGCAAGAAAGCAAACGAACTGGTGTGGAAATAAATGGTAAACAAAATGGCGCAACCGGAAATTGGATCAATACCGATTCAGTATGAGTGTGATTGTGGTGAAAGTACAAATAAAAGAAACAAAAAAAAACACACATAAGAAATTATCGAAATAAATTGTATAATTTTATAACTAGAACTAACTTCTGCATTTATAAATCTATTTGTTGTCTATGGATCTGTGGAGACCCGCAAAAAATGTGGGTCGGAATAAAAACAAAAAATCGACCGTGCAAAAAATGAAAATTTTACACTCAAAAGAAAAATTGCCGAATAAATACGGAATCGACTTAAAAAAAATATTTTCTAACATAAATATTTTATCTAAGCAAAATTATCAAAAATAATCGCCTAAAGAAAAATCATTATCACCCCTATCATGAATATCCGGAGGAAAACGATTCTTTCGGACTTTTTTTTCTCGGGAGGAGTATTTTGCGATCATAAATAATTGAGGAATGGAACTTCATCATACGTTAAACTTTTTCATTTATAAGATTTAGTTGTAAAGAACATCTGTTCAAAGGAGCTTGGCACTTTTTTAAAAGTATTTTGAATAAACGTGTCATATCAAAAAGTTTTCAAGGGAATATAAACAAACGCTCAGCGGGCGAAAATTTGGTTTAAAGAAGCAACATTTATGTGTAACGTTAGAGTTTTTTTTTCGGCTTTGTAACAATTCTTAAGTCTATTGATAGCAGAGATTTGAAAAAATACATCCGAAGGAAAAAAAAATTTCTTCTTGTTTCGACACCTCGAATTTTTTTTTAAGCAATATAGCTACAGTTATGTGCGTAAACATTAGACTTATGCTATTTTACCTTGTAATCACATATGTTTCTACTTATGTTGTTTTGCTTTGTGGCAATAGGATTTATATAATCAGTTTTACTTAATTTTCTTATTAAGCCACCGTGCAACGCACCGATTTGCGAATTAAAGTAAACAATAAGAAAAGAAGAACAACATGCGAAAACTTACGCATGGCAAAAATATTGATTTTCCCAACACTGCGTTTACTTAAAACACGAATACACACAGCCACAAATCTGTAGAGACACATACAAACACAAAAAAAAACATTTTTTAGTGTTTTCACGTGATACTTAAATTTTGCTTTTTTTTATTAAAAATTTTATATGTCCAAATAAAAATTACTTAATTTAAATATCCACTAGAGTTTATGTTGACAAGTGTGCATGTATCCGCATTATAGTTTCAGACAACTAACACAAACATTACAGACTCTCAGCTATTTTACATGTTTGCTGTCATTTCATAGCTTATGTATGTAAACAGATATGTGCGTGAGTTTTTTTAAGCCACCCAACGAAAAAGTTTTGGGAGCATAAACAAATACAAATAAAATAAATGGACTTTTTGTAATCAGGATTGACTAAATATTTGAGTCCAGCGAAAGCAGGAACTCTGACTCCCTTAAAGTGAGTGGCTTTTTATGAAAATATTTTTAATTTTACGACGCTGAAATAATTGTTCTAAAACATTTTCGTAAATTTTAATAAATATGAAAACAATTTCCACTTCATAAAACTTAAATTTTTAGGCATTTATGCCTCCGGAACTAAGGATTGTTAAAGGGAACTGTAATACGGTTTTCTAAGTCTTATATGACTACACAAAATGTAACCCAAATCAGAGCAAGTTGTTTCCCAAAAATTGATGATGTTGTTAGAATTTTTTTGGATAACTCATATTTATTATTTTTTCCATTTACAGCTGTGTTCATAATAATAGGAGCGATAACACACAAAAGCAAATAAAAGGATTTTTTGTTAGATTTTAGTTATTACAAAAATAAATTTATTTCAGGAAACTTAGTCCTTAGTATTTAGCAGCATTTTTTTCCAAAAAATACAAGAACTTGAATACGATACATACTTATTTAAAAAAAAAAACGGCGGGTTGCACTCCGGGAGTGCCGACCGAAGTGAAAACAAATCGTTTAATGGCAAGTTAGAAAAACGGAATATGTATTCAAATTTTACTCTCGCTCTCATTCTCAATTTGTCAACGCAATAACGCGGAATTTGAAAGAAAAAAACATGTAAGCATAACAATCGTTGAATGAGAATGGAATGTGTCAGTTAGTGTGTCTGCTTTGCTTTTTGTCTTCCACTTGGAATATTTATTTAAAAGAAACAATAGAACATTCAAATTTTACTATCGCATTCATGACGGGGAATCCCGATGACGGTCGGTGTCGCGAGTTTATACTTTTTTCCTCAGCCGCACAACGTGCCATAAGAAGTTTTCACTTCAAAAATTGCTGGAAGAAGTATATTCGGCTCAGTAGCCTCAACTGTGAATAATTAAATTTGAGCTAAGTACTTCTTATGTTTGAGAACAAAACTTTATTCTGATTGCAGTAGGAAACATTATTGCGAATTATGTAAGTATAAGAAAAAATCAGGTAAAGAAAGTACCTGGATCTTTGACTAAATAGCTTAAACATAATTTTTCTTAAATTTAACTTAAAAATCTGCTTCTTCCTGCAGACACTATGACACCACATTTATCAAAATCGGCTTATTCGTTGCCGAGTTCTGGCTGTTAGAATATTCAAACTGCTTAAAAAGACATCTAGTGACAGTTTATCAAAATACAAATGACTTTAAACAAATCTGCTTGTTCTTAAAAAAACTATTACACCTCATTGTCTAAATCGGTTTAGTAATAGCCGAGATATAACGTTTTAAAGTTTTTCAAAAAACCAAATTTGCTTGCTGCTGGTTCATGGTGGCCTGGTATTTCAGATTTTCTCTGATTTGGGCTGCTGGCTCTGCTTTTGGCTGCGCTAGCAGAAAAAAATTTGCTGACTGAGCAACAGCTAACCGGAAGTCAACATATGTATGCTACAAATTTAAAATTTTTTTTCCAAAAAATTGCATACTTTGATAGGCCATTTTTTTATTTCTTTTTTTTCAAAAAACGTTGCCTAATTTTAGGCGCTATCACCCCTAAAAGTATGTAACACTTTCCAACAAATTTCAAAATAGTGCCTAAAAATAGCAACATCATCTGAAATTTTTAAAATCGTTGCCTACTCTTAGGCGCTATTTTGAAATTTGTCAGAAAGTGTTGCATACTTTTAGGGGCAAATTATTAATAGCGCCTAAAAGAAAGCAACTTTTTTAAATCGAGTTCGTTCTCCAATTCTTCAAAATTCTAATTCAAGTTCGTTTCCCAAGTCTTCCAAATTTCAAATCGAGTTCGTTTCCCAAGTCTTCAAAATTCTGAAATCGAGTTCGTTTCCCAAGTCTTCAAAATTCTAAAATCGAGTTCGTTTCCAGAGTCTTAAAAATTCCAAAATCGAGTTCGTTTCCCAAGTCTTCAAAATTCAAAAATCGAGTTCGTTTCCCAAGTCTTCAAAGAACATTAAAATTTTACTATCGCATTCATGACGGGGCATCCCGATGACGGTCGGTGTCGCGAGTTTATACTTTTTTCCTCAGCCGCACAACGTGCCATAAGAAGTTTTCACTTCAAAAAAAAAAACTAAGCTTAGTGTTTTGTCGAAAACCCATTTTTTTTAAACGGCTTCACAGCGCGTGGTAATGAGTCTACAAGATTTTGACAGCGCGTGGAAGATATCTTTGTCCAGGCTTCTTGGACGACACTCCAAAGCTGCACAAGCTTTCGATTGCACTTAGGTCTGGTGACTGAGCAGACCACTGTATAACCTCAACTACGAATCTACTGTATATGCGAATCGAGCAGAGTGCTTGCCAATAAAATAGTTTCCAGTTACTGCACCGGTGAGGACCCCCAGATGAGCCCTGTCTAGTGAAATCGCAATATACGTTTGTTTGGCATCATAAGATGGCCAAATTGATCTTTATGTCATCGAGACCATCTAGAATTTGCCTCGCAAACTTATGTTTATTTAAACTGTGTTTATTTGCCGTTTTATAGAAAGATCAACGGTTCTTCTGCTCATATTTGAGCTTTCCCTTGCAAAATAGAACCGTGACTTGCCCCAAGCTAGATATGAAATGATAATCTCATGTTACAATTTAGAAATTTGTGTTTTAAAAGAGTTAGCTATCCAAAATCAACAAGGTGTGTTGGCCTCCTGAGGAAAAACAGCAAGTTCTTCAAAAATAACCTGAGCTTCATCGTGATCCAACATACACATCAAAAGTTGTTGTACCTATTTGCCGGTCTTGGACACACCATCGGTGTTAGCTACGACCTTGACGATTGTTTATTTTCTTTTTAACTTAGAGTGACTTTATCTGTAGTAAAGAAATACACAATTTTACATTTGTTGTTATAAAAAAAACGGCGGGTTGCACTCCGGGAGTGCCGACAGAAGTGAAAACAAATCGTTTAATGGCAAGTTAGTGCGTTAATTTGTATGTGTGCGTTTTCTTTTTATATGGCAATGCAATGGAAGACAAAAACGGAATATGTATTCAAATTTTACTCTCGCTCTCATTCTCAATTTGTCAACGCAACAACGCGGACATTGAAAGAAACAAACATGTAAGCATAACAATCGTTGAATGAGAATTAAATGTGTCAGTTAGTGTGTATGCTTTGCTTTTTGTCTTCCACTTGGAATATTTTTTATTTAAAAGAAACAATAGAACATTAAAATTTTACCATCGCATTCATGACGGGGAATCCCGATGACGGTCGGTGTCACGAGTTTATACTTTTTTACTCAGCCGCACAACGTGCCATAAGAAGTTTTCACTGGAAGAAGTATATTCGGCTCAGTAGCCTCAACTGTGAATAATTAAATTTGAGCTAAGTACTCCTTATGTTTAAAAACAAAAATTTATTCTGATTGCAGTAAGACACATCATTGCGAATTATGTAAGTATAAGAAAAAATCAGGTAAAAAAAGTACCTGGACCTGTGACTAAATAGCTTAAACATAATTTTTCTTAAACTTAAGATAAAAATCTGCTTCTTCTAACAGACACTATGACACCACATTTATCAAAATCGGCTTATTCGTTGCCGAGTTCTGGCTGTTAGAATATTCAAACTGCTTAAAACGCCATCTTGTGACAGTTAATCATAATACAAATGACTTCAAAAAAATCTGCTTGTTCTTAAAAAAAACTATTACACCTCATTTGTCTAAATCGGTTTAGTAATAGCCGAGATATAACGTTTTTAAGTTTTTCAAAAAACCAAATTTGCTTGCTGCTGGTTCAAGGTGGCCTGGTATTTCAGATTTTTCTCTGCTTTGGGCTGCTGGCTCTGCTTTCGGCTGCGCTAGCAGAGAAAAATTTGCTTACTGAGCAACAACTAACCGGAAGTCAACATATGTATGCTACAAATTTATAAATTTTTTCCACAGAATTACATACTTTCATGGGCCAATTTTTTCAAAAAACGTTGCCTACTTTTAGGCGCTATTAATAATTTACCCTTAAGCGGCCCTCACACGATCAGTATTACTGACAGGATTTTGCATACTGACAGTATTACTGATCGTATGAGGTGAGTACTGATGTACTGTCAGTATAGAAAAACGATACTGATGACTGATGAAAAAATCGGATATTACTGACGAAGTTTTTAAATACTGACAGTAAAGCGGCCCTCACACGATCAATATTACTGACAGTATTTACATTACTGTCAGTGTACCACTCACACGGTCAGTATTGTTTATTGTCAGTAATCAGTTTTTTTGACATTCGACTGGTGAAGGTGCGAACTATGCTCCGGCTACGTGACCGACAGCCGAAAATGGCATGCCACTTTTTGGGGCCACTTTTCTGTGCAAATAATACTGATGAACTGTCAGTATTCACCTCACACCATCAGTATTACTGTCAGTATTTAAAAACTTCGTCAGTAATATCCGATTTTTTCATCAGTCATCAGTATCGTTTTTCTATACTGACAGTAAATCAGTACTCACCTCATACGATCAGTAATACTGTCAGTATGCAAAATACTGTCAGTAATATTGATCGTGTGAGGGCCGCTTAATACTGATGGTGTGAGGTGAATACTGACAGTTCATCAGTATTATTTGCACAGAAAAGTGGCATGCCACTTTTTGGGGCAGATCCGGCTGAAAGTTGGTCAGAGGGTGCAAGTAGGCACGGGTGGAAAAATCCTGGGAGGGGGCGTGGCATGCCCCATTTTGTGGCAGATAGACGATGAGGCAGCGAAACTTGAAAGAAACTTGGAAAAGTTCCTCATTCAGTGGCATGGAACATTGCGTCCAAGGGTATGGTCGTCCGATGCCTAGCTGGAGGCGTGGTGCAAGTTTGGATGGAATCTGCCCCAAAAAGTGGCATGCCATTTTCGGCTGTCGGTCACGTAGCCGGAGCATAGTTCGCACCTTCACCAGTCGAATGTCAAAAAAACTGATTACTGACAATAAACAATACTGACCGTGTGAATGGTACACTGACAGTAATGTAAATACTGTCAGTAATTATACTGTCAGTAATATTGATCGTGTGAGAGCCGCTTTAAAAGTATGCAACACTTTCCGACGAATTTCAAAAATAGCACCTAAAATTAGGACACATTATCTGAAATTTTTAAAATCGTTACCTACTTTTAGGCGTTCTTTTTGAAATTTGTCAGAAAGTGTTGCCTACTTTTAGGGGCAAATTATAAATAGCACCTAAAAGTAGGCAACGTTTTATAAATTTTTTGAAATCGAGTTCATTTTCCAAGTCTTCAAAATTTTAAAATCGAGTTCGTTTCCCAAGTCTTCAAAATTCCAAAATCAAGTTCGTTTCCCAAGTCTTCCAAATTTGAAATCGAGTTCGTTTCCCAAGTCTTCAAATTTCTGAAATCGAATTCGTTTCCAAAGTCTTCGAAATTCTAAAATCGAGTTCGTTTCCCAAGTCTTCAAAATTCCAAAATCAAGTTCGTTTCCCAAGTCTTCCAAATTTGAAATCGAGTTCGTTTCCCAAGTCTTCAAATTTCTGAAATCGAGTTCGTTTCAAAAGTCTTCAAAATTCCAATATCGAGTTCGTTTCCCAAGTCTTCAAAATTCCAAAATCGAGTTCGTTTCCCAAGTCTTCCCGATGACGGTCGGTGTCGCGAAATTATACTTTTTTCCTCAGCTGCACAACGTGCCATAAGAAGTTTTCACTTCAAAAAAATATATCTCGTACGGATTAAGATTCAGATTTCCTTTTAGGTTATCGTGCCTATACTCATTGGAGACAGAATGATGGGTAATCAAAGTAGGCCAAGCTCTCCATAAAAAAAAATTTCATTCAGATTCCAGGACAGTTGTATTAAGTAATGTAATCAATAACAGAATGAGCTATAATTTAACATTCAATAAGGAATAAGTATACTAATCAATTATGTTTAAAATAAAGTTCACCCTAAATGGTTTCAGTTATTTGGCTATATCCCCACAAAGCATGAATAATTCTGCTACCAATGGATATAATATATCCTTTTTCAAAATAATTCGTTTCAAATTTTTTTTCTTCAGAAAACTTCAATACTAAAGCGAAGAAAATACATTTTAATAGAAGTAGGTAGCAAATTGACTTACAATATACTTACATAAATTTATAGCCATTCCACTTTTTTGGAAAAGCATGACAATTTCCAACAATAAGTAATATTTTGCCTATTTTTACATATTGTTGATTTTGTTATATATGTACATAAATACATACATACATATCGCACACATTCTGCTAAAGAGGCACAACTCAAAATTTTGGAATTTTCAGAAAACGCAAAAAACTATTTTGAGCTTGTGAACTATTTTTCATAAATAAAGTGTGGATTGATTAGAAGAAGGTAATCACAGAATATGGTTTGAAATCACAACACGATCACAACATTTTGAACTCTCTAAAACTAAAAATAGGACAATTTTTCATATTGTAATCTAATTTCCATTGCAACATGAAGAAATACATAACTGTTTTTTGACAGAAAAGTACAGCAAAAAATTACCTTATCTCTTTTGTGATGATAGATGTGTGTATGATGAACACTTTTGACTAGTAAACTCGAAAATGGAAAATTTTGAGTTGTGACTCTTTAGTAGAATGTGTGCGATATATGAATTTAATATATTAATAATAATATATTAAAAAAAATTTTACCAACAAGTCAAGCGTCTGACCCAAGGTTTCAAGCCCGGAGCATCAACCTGTAAAGATGAACATGGAAATCTGGTTACGGATACGCAGGGTACACTGAGATTATGGAGGGAACACTTTTCCAAGCTGCTTGCTGGCGATGACTCCACCAATCCCGCCTTTGGAGAAATTAACCCGATGCCACCAATCAACGACGATGGTGTGGACGTACCACCACCTAGCCATGACGCGGTACGAGTTGTGATCCAACGACTTAAGAACAACAAAGCGGCTGGTGCCGATGGCCTGCCTGCTGAATTGTTCAAGACCGTCGGCGATGAGCTGATAGGGTGTATTCATCAACTCATCTGCAAAATATAGCTAGTTGAAAGCATGCCCGACGATTGGAATCTCAGTGTCCTTTGTCCTGTACTGAAGAAAGGTGACCCGACAATCTGCGCTAAGTACCGGGGAATTAGTCTTCTTGCCATCTCTTACAAGGTCCTGTCGACTGTACTGTGTGAAAGACTTAAGCCGTTTGCCAACACACTGATTGGGCCTTATCAGTGCGGCTTTAGACCTGGTAAGTCCACCATAGACCAGATCTTCACACTACGTCAAATCCTGGAAAAAAACCCACGAAAACAGATCGATACCCATCATCTCTTTATCGATTTTAAAGCAGCTTTCGATAGCCCGATACGGGATTGCCTGTATGCCACTATGTCTGAGTTCGGTATACCTGCGAAGCTGGTGCGGCTTTGCAGAATGACGTTGAGCAACACAGCCAGCTCCGTCAGAGTAGGAAGGGACCTCTCCGAACCATTTGATACCGAACGAGGTTTCAGACAGGGCGATCCACTATCCTGCAACCTCTTCAACTTTGTGATGGAAGGGGTGTTGCGAAGAGCCAGTGTACATCGTAATGGCACTATTTTCTACAAAAGTGTCCAGCTCCTTGCATATGCCGATGATATTGATATCATTGGACGTTGTAAGCGAGATGTTACTGCTGCGTTCTCTGCTATCGAAAAAGAGTCAGCGAAAGTGGGTTTGACGGTGAACGAGGGCAAAACAAAGTATATGTTGTCCACAAACAGTGAGACGCGGCGTATTGGATCCTTTGTTACTGCGAACAACTATGCTTTCGAAGTTGTCAAGGAATTCACCTATCTTGGCACCGCCGTGAACACTCAAAACGATGTCAGCCTGGAGATAAAGCGAAGACTAACTCTTGCTAATAGGTGTTTCTATGGTCTCAGTAAGCAATTGAGTAGAAGAGACCTCTCTCGCCCGAAAAAACTGACACTCTACAAGACGCTCATCTTATCCGTGCTACTTTACGGCGCAGAAGCATGGGTTGTGTCGCAGACTGATGCAGCCACGCTTGGGGTGTTTGAGAGAAAAATTCTTCGCAAAATCTTCGGTCCTGTTCACGTCGGCGACGACTACCTTATTCGAATGAACCACGAACTGTACGATCTCTACGCTAACATTGACATAGTCAAGCGCATCACTATCCAACGTCTGCGCTGGCTGGGACATGTTGTGCGTATGGACGAAGAAGCTCCGGCGAAAAAGGTGTTTGATGCGGAAGCCGCTGGGCGACGACGAAGAGGAAGACCATGCCTCCGATGGAAAGACCAAGCCGAGGAAACCCTATCCACGCTTGGTGTGAATGATTGGAGAAGGCGCGCGCAAAGTAGAGGCGCCTGGAGAGAGCTTTTGAGGTCGGCCGTAACCCGGTAACGGGTTGTTATGGCCACCCAAGTAAGTAAGTAAGTAATATATTAATTCTATTTTTCCCTTCACAAGAGCGCTTCCAATTTTAGAGTAAAAGAAAAATTCGTTTTTATTCAGAAACTAAACATGACACCATTCTGAAATATTTAACAATGTGTCATTAAACATGTGCTCTTATCAAAACAAAATAAATAGAGCATGATAGAATTATAAAATTTGGCCAAGAGCTTCAATTAAATAAACGTGTCGATTATTCTTGACACTATCGAATGAATGATGTTTCATAGACCCAAAACGTGACACTCCAAAATAAATAAACCAACTCGCAACTGGAAAACAATTTATTGTTATTTCGAGTCTTGAACAAACAGCACAATGCAAATAAAAATAAATACCGCACAATCACTAAAGGACATGTATGTATTTGTCTATTGAAAAAATTGTAAAAACATTTTCAAAATTGCACAATGCAAAGAAGAGCCCAACTCTATGTAGAGCATCTGAGCCATGAATTCGTTTTGAAAGAACTGCCAGCGGCTGCAGCGTTAAAATAACAATGCGAGTGTATTTGCTTGGGTGCGAGTATTGCCAAAATAAATTGCGTCTTCAAAAAACAAAAAGTGCGTTAAGCGAATAAAAAGTAACAAATTTATCTATAAGAATGAAAGAACAAAAGCAATGGAAGAAATCAATAATGGTAACAAAATGTACCGCCAAAGTTGTTACCAGCAGTTTTCAAAAGTTTTGTTTTTTTTTAGACAATCACGTTGTCTAAAGTGCTCAAAAACACGTTAAAATGTTCGCATAAATTGTGTCTTATGAAAACAGAAAGTTACGTTAGCTAAAATGAAAAACGTTGTCATCGTGGCCTAATTTTAAATGAACTCAGTGCTGCTGCTCATCCGAAAGCTGCAACGTCTACTGTGGTATAGTAGTGCGGCGGCAGAATTAATGCAGTCACAATGCGGAAACACACAAACATATTCACTCACGAACAAAACTGTGTGAAGTAGGATTTAGACCTTAAGACTTAGACTTTTTAAGCAATGACTGGGGAGAAAAAGTTTTCTATTTCAAAAACATTTACCTTAACTCGAGAATATTGGCAAAAAAAAAAATTAGTGTTAAATTTTTAGCTACTGAAAAAAAATAGTTCTATAAAAAAATTTCGTTGTTTGTTCTTACCAAAAATATTTCTAAGAAAATCGTTTCTATAATAACTTTGAAGCTCAAAGTTTGAGCTATCGAAAAAATATTTATTTTTAAAAATTGCACATCGTCTGCTCTTTCAAAAAACAATTACCAAAATAGGTCCTTCTACAATTTTCGCTATATTACAAACAAACAAAATACCTTTTTCCGTTGCGTTCATATCTCCAGAGATAGACAATATTTTACAAATGAATTCTTTCATTTTCAATAAATATTGCAGAATTGTAGCGCATCAATGTTTCAACTTATGCCAAAATTGGATTTCAAATACGACCCACACCAAGCAAAAAATCGATGTAGTATAACCGAAAGCTCTCACGGTCCAACTTCATTTGTATTCCCATATACAAAGAAAATCAAACAGGTATTTTCCTTGTAGACATGGCGGAAAATAAATATATAAATGGCTCTAAAGAATACTAACTCACCGAGTGGTATGTCCTTTCCATTTATAAAATGGATAGTAATATGGACTCTGACAATTCAAATATAGCAGGCAGTTTAAAATAAAACCCTTTTGAGCAAAGTTTCAGTCGACCCCTACAATGCTCTTGTAATTTTGTTTGTGGTTTTGCTCTGATGAGAAAACAAATTACGTTGATTGTTTTACAAAATAAGTTACAGTACGAAATATTTTGCGAACTTAAATGTCATACTTGGTGCTTGCAACGTATCTTGAGATCTGTTCATCGATTCAAATTGAGGTACACAATTTCTTTCGAAAAACTCTAGAAATTATTTAAAACCACTGTTCTCCATCTGTCATAAATTAAGATTAATAAACTAAAGTATTTTGGAAAGAATCATGACCTCTGTATAGTGCTATACACACTAAAACATAACTATGTTTTTGGGATGTATGCTCTTAAAAGTCAAGCTAAAATTTGTTAATTTTTAGCCGGCATCTGGTTGAAAATAATAAGAAGGAATCCGGTCATTTCAAACTTTTAAAAAGTTAAAAATAAAATTAAAAAAAATGTAAACTAAAAAAAAAACTGAACTTCAAAACATTAACTTGCCTGGTTAAAAAAAAAAAAACTAAATATGCTTTTCCTTATCGAAATTATCTATGGTTCTCTATAGTTTCTGCTTCGATATTGTGCACTTTGGAGCCTACTTCACACAGCTTACGTGCAATTGGAGCACAATTGTAAAGAAAAAACTCCTTAAATTTAATGGTAAATTGAAAGTGCAACATCCAAGTTGGCATTAAAAAAAAATTTTTAAAGTCATTTCGTTGGATGTTCTGTTTTTTATCTTGCTGATGTATCGAAGCGAACAATATTGCTCTTTCAGTTACCGATTTTACTGCTGCTGTTGATGAACGCGTGGGAGCGCTTGTTGCATGCACACGGCGGCACAAAAATTCGCATTCACATCCTCGTATCAAATTATTTCCGTTTCCATGCCAAAAAAGTTATCAAAATGCAAATTGAGCTGTAGATGAGTGACAACGCAAAACCGAATAAAAAAAAAACCTAAAAGGAAGCCGGACGAACGGAAATGACTTCGACTTTTAATCTGTAACGATTTTAATTTAAGTTTTGCAAAACATTATATATAACATTTTACATATGTACATTTTAAAAAATTGCCTTAATGCATTTGATAAGCGATGCAGTAATGTTAAAATTAAAAATCTTAAAAATTAAATGATACAGCACCTCACAGAGAAGGTCTTGAACTTGAGTCTTAAAACAATGGCGTGAATAAAAAGTTTTTAATATGTCCCTAAAAAGTCTACAACCAAAAACACCTTTAGAATGCTTAACCCTCACGGCCAGGGCCGATTTCAGGAAGGAGGTGGATTAACCGTACTGGTATATAAAGGCCTCACACCAAAGTCTACACATTTTTTTTTAGTAAATTATATCTACATATTATTCGGAACACGAAACCTGTAGTATTATATCCGAACCCTTCAACTTGACTTTCGGCGTTAAATAAAGTCAGCCTCCATCACTGGTTTTTCGGGAAGAAATGGACAAAGAGTATAGAAGAATTACAGAACATAAGCCAGTATGACCTGGAACCCACTTTACCAACAAAATATTTCGAATCGCTTGACAACGCTGTCGGTAAATGGATACTTGCGCATAGATACGGTAATATTCTATCGCCTGGAGGATAAACGTTGCCAAAACTAAAGATATCTATTCGAACAAGGGATATTCCTCTAACTATTCAGATTACTGATAATGTTTAGTGGTGCGCTGGTGAACTGGAGTCAAATTTCAAATTGAAATAGGGTCAGTATGGGTTAAAGATAAAAATTTGGAAAAATTTTAAAATTTTTTTAATCCTGACCAAATCCATCTCAAACCATGCAAGCGGATTATTTCATGTTACGGAATTGGTTGCCGATAAAATATGTTGTTTTTCAAAGGGGACCCTTATTTCCCCGATTTGAAAAAAAAAATTTTTATGAAAAAGCGGCATTTCCATCCAAATCAAAATAAAAAAATTTTACCTTCTGATTCTTATAGAACTTCTTATTTTCTGGTAGAATCTTTAAAAAAACTTCAAAATGGTTAAAAATCGGCAGAGCTATAGCGCTTTTTATGAGAAAAAACAAAGCTAATTTTCTGAAAAAACCCACCATTTTTTTCGTTTAAAATTTTATTTTGGACTTGTACTAATATAAGAAAGAGATGATATGAGTTTAATGTGCGCTTAAAGACATTTGAGATGAGGTGAATTTTTTTCCAAAAAAAAAAAAATATTTAAATTTTTGTCTCACCTTGCCAGCCATCTGTGATACTACTACTCTCAGCTTACTTTTAATAATATCATTTAGTATCGTTCTTTCTTTGATAATCTGTGATGTTTCCTCGCAAAGTAACAGAAATTTTTGTTGGTAAAATGTTTGTGGAACTTTTTTTCCTAAAAATTTGTATTTCTTTAGAAAAATTTAATTAATTTGTTTTCGTGAAAATTTTCATAAGCATTTAAATTCTTTGAAAAGAATTATCTTAAATTAAATTTAAGACAAACTTATAGCATGGTACGAAATTCCCAACAAGTAAAAAAAAAAAAAACTCACTAATGTCGAGTAAATTAAATTTACAGCGCAACATACACTTCCTTTCAGCGAAAAAAGGACAAATAAAAGAGAAAAAATAAAATAAATTCAGAAATGGCAAGACGAATCAAAAGGGTTAAATTAAGTGACTTCCGTTTTACACAACAAGCTCAAATTGTACAAGTACTCGTAACAACCAACCGGCTTGCAAAGCTCAACTCGCATGCCTGCACCAAACAAAATTCCACAGCTACCAGTCACAAGGCGTCCTTGCCACATTCCATGACTGCCAAGTATTTCGACAATTTTCCCAACCGGAAGAGCTGTGATGGCAGATTTTTGCAAAATAACAAAAAAAAGTCACCCGCAGTACCCTTTCGGGGTTTTTTTTTTAATTCATTTCCGTTAACATGCATACTTGGTATCCTTTAACATTCAAGCGAAGCAACCATGATTATGTCAAATCATGGCGGTCATAGGAGAATAAATAAAGAGAACAAAACAATTGCCGAAAAATGCCAGCCTACATTAAAAAGCAATCGAAGCAAATTTAATAAAGACTCCAGAAAAAAGGCAGCTCATTAAATTTAACCAAAAATACACATGAAATGAAAAAATAATACAAATAAATGGCATGGAGTAAAGTTTACTTATGTACGTCCTTTTGTTTCTTGTGTCAATAGGAAATGAAATGACGCCATTTTTTGTTACGTTCACCAACACCATGTTGGAGGTGTCAATTGTATCCATTTAAGCGTAATTTTATTTATTTGCTTTTACTGTCAGTTTTTTCTTATTCTTGTCACTTTGCTTTGAAATTATCGGCTATCATAGTACTTAATTTTATCTTTTACATTGGTCAACAGAAATAAGTTTTTGACCTTGATGTGGCCGATTGAGTTACGGCAGGGCTTTAAGTTGAATCGGGGTGAGAAAATAGTTAAGCTCCCAAAAATCACATTCCTGGGGCCCAGCAAAATCTACAAAATTTTACAAATTCAAAGTCACGTTTCCGAGAACAGCAAGGTTAAGTTGCCTGAAAGCTAGCGATCATATTTTATCTAGAATTAATCTTCCTACTTGAGGAATTTTGGAGTTTCTAATGAAAAGTTAGATGTCTAAAATCAATGTTTCAAGATCCCGAATACAATATAGCGGACTGGAAATTTTCTAAATTTCTTAAAAAGTCGATCTTTTTGAATAGAACTTTTGAAAATTAAATATTTCCAATTTGGGGTACTGGATTATTTCTTGTAAAAGTATGCGAAGACTCTACTTTATGCGGACAAGCCAGTGATATTAGACAATAGAAAAGCCCATTATTGCCGAGATACGACCCCAGATGCTCGAAAATGTGAAATCATATTCAAATGCTAAATAGCATTAGATATACAAACATAATAAATCTTAAATTCAGATCAATTGTATAGTTTCTTTTGTCTTTTATTTCAATTCTGCGTCACTTTAGAACTCCTTTTATTTAACCAGTACTTCAATTTGTCATATACGAAAAATAATGCACTCATGGACTTAAATTTCTCTAAGCGATATAGAAAAATTTAACACAGTTTTTTTATTTTTAATATCGATTTGGTATAGTGGTAAAACGTAACCAAGTCTGATTTCGTCTTTGCTCCGCACGAAAATTGAGTCATCGGAAGTTCCGAATAAATTTTTTTTAAGCAGGTCTGTTTTTCATGAAAAGTCCCCAGGTCGCATTATTTCACATTTTTGTGAAGCGAAGATTTTTGTTTTTTTTTTTTTTGGGGGTTAACGCTAAGAATCTTGTCCACGCCGACAAACCCGAAATGTTAGAGCTCCTGAAAACCATCATCAGACTAGTAATAGCCGAGACACCGCTTAAAATGTGAGAAAAAGTTATCAAAACTTACAACGAAATGTTCAAAGAACTGTCATTTCATTTTTATTATTTGACATCAAATATTCGATTAATAAACATATCTGAAGATTTCTTGAAATCTACAAGTTTTTTTTAAGCAAAAACTCCTCAAACTTAAGTTGGATAACCCAACTATAACTAAATCCGATGTATTCATAAAAATAGTGTCAAATAAATTTTTAATATCTTGTTGCATTGTGTTATCATTTCTATTCCATTATAATATATTTTTTATCCTTTATCTTCTCTTACAGCTCAATGTTTCCGGCCTTAGCAAGGCACTGGTTGTTTACAAGGTCTACCAAACGATGTTTCGCGTTGTCAAAGAATCGGAAACGGTGGACAGTCGCCAACATTGCTTCCTTCTGCAAAGTTCCGGCCATGAACCACGCTATTTGAGCGTGGAAACACGTCAGGAGTTACTGCGCATTGAGAACAGCTGGAATGCGGCGATTGTGACAAGCGTAATTAAGTTAGGGGTAAGTGAAATCAAAGAGGGCCTTATGGGACGGATGGATGGCTTATCATTCGGTTGGGTGAAATTGAGTGAGTGGTTGAAAAAATAAATAAATTGTAAGCAGAAACAAGGCAAAGTTTAAAAGCTGTTCAGCCATAGAGCAATTTTTTTTTTTTCTATTTTGTGGTTTATTTCACACTGGCCAATTTTGGCATGGCTTCAACCATTTGCCATCAGTGCTTGTTTACCAATGTCTGCTGGCAACACATATTGTGGCTGGTGTTCGCATGTTAACTGGCCATATTTGTGTATGTGTGTGTGTGACTTTTATCGCATTTGTCTCAACCTGGCGAAAAGTTTTATATGAGTTTTATAGCTGATTAAACGTTTACCTACTAGATAAAAAGCGCTTATAATGAAAAGGTCAGGGCCAGTTTGGTGTATTTACTTTTAATGACCTTTATCGAATTGGTCACCGAAGGGAATACAAACTAGAAGCTTAGGAACTTTGCGTTAAAGTAAAATATCAGAGATTCTCAACTTGTTTGTTGATTGAAGATATACATATTATTGACTGATATTGACCACTTTTTCTTTTAAGATATTTTGAGAAAATTATTTTCCCTGAAGACGAAACTATCTATGCAAATACGTAAAAAACTTCCAACAACAATTTAGCTCAATTTTATTATTGCCCACAGAATCTTTCCAAAATTTCCATATATATTTATGTATATATATATCAAAATTTAGAACACAGGTAATAGTTTTTTGAAAAAATATGCTTCGTTGATAATAAAATAAAAAACTAAGCTCTCAATTTATTACAGTCAGTTTCTCTTCGTGCTTTAATTTAGATATAACAAAAAAAATAGATTTATTGGATTAAGTATATTTATTTCATTTGAGTCAAACGTATTAGATTAGGTTTGTTCAATTTGTATGCTCCTATTTTTGTCCAATTAATCACTTTGCTTTCAATTCCCAAAAAACTTCCCGATTGTATAGAACTTCTTGCAATTATTGTCTACTCCTTTATGCTTTCGTATTCTTCCAGCCAGCATACATACATCAGAGACCTAAAATGCTTGTATTTGACACAAAATATTGGCCAGTAGAAAATGTCATTCAGCATCATAAGAAACTTTTTTATTATGCATTAAACCATAAAAAAAATTGTGCCTCAAGTATAACAGCTTTGAGTAAAATTTAGTAAATTAAAATGGATAGAAATGTGTGCAGATATTAATGGGATGCTTTACCTTAACCCTCCGATGAGCGTATGGGTCTGGCCAGACCAAATTGGTTTTGAAATTAGTTTATCTTTTTATCTAGGTATTTCTGAGCGGTCACCGTACATGACTTCCTCATGGTCGGTAAGGTGAACGAAATAAAACAGTAAACGATGCGTTTCCGATGTATTTGTAGGGAGAAATCGTATTTCAAACCTTTTTCGTAAATCAAGCGCACATGGGTCTGAGCAGACCCAACAAATTTCGTCATCCATTATTGAACCATTGATTGAGTTAGAGGTCGTTTTGGACTATTACGATGATGATTATTGATGAGTTGTACAGAGAAGCTGTACTTGACGTTGTTAGTCAAGCACCAACCGCAATTCTATCATTCAGTGATGTTGCACCAGACTATGTGGCTTTACATGTTCAGGAACAGGTTTACCGTCTGAAAGACGGCAAGGTATGATATGCAAATCCACCACATTCTGGAAAGTCACGTTCCCAAAATATACCAAAGTTTACCCATAAAGGGCCATTACGAGAAACATTGCCGCATCACCGAGTCATTTTCAAATCTTATTGTCCCCCAAGAGGGTAAAATCAATCGAAAAGCTCTTGAAACCTTTCCTCTATGAAACCAGGCTAGTAAAAAACAGCGAGTTTGGACGATAACTTCCGCGGAGGGCAAAATTTAGCTTTCTTTGGGATGCTGTCGTTAGCTGGTGCGTTCCACGGCGATTTTTAATCTAGAAAGTTACCACTTCCTTCTTCCGGTTCAAACGCTCAACCACTCACATCCGCTTTTATAACGATAATATTCGTGCAGAGAAGGTTCAACAAAGTAAATCTGTAGCCGTGGACGATTTATGGTTCATGATAATGGCCAACTTAGAGAAGACATACACCCCGAAGTGTCGATTGGCCGTCTATGAGCAAATATATCCGTCACGCGGACGAACTTAATTTACTCAATATGTTCAGAGTAAGCTCGCTTATATTGAAAAAAAATTAAGAGATCTTCATAATCTTGATTGCAATAATTTTTACGGGAAATCCATCAGGTAGCCAATGAAAGACGAACCAAGGCAAACGTGTCGTCATGTAATTGATAGAGAAATATTTAATCAGTGGCAGAACACTTTACATTGACTCCTTTTCGTCGAAGAATTTGACGGAGGTATTGATGGAGCAAAATTAGGCGTTTTTAGTCACCGCTGGAAAGCACAAGACCTTCATCTCTTCTCAAATTCTTGACTCAAAACGTTCTGTGAATAGCACCATATTTTGTTTCTACAATAATAACTTCGCTCAGTGTTCCTACATGACAAAGCTAAAGAAGTCAGTAATCAAGTTGTCCACCGTTCACTACAGTCATGAAATTGATCGATAAAGATATTGACTGGATATTTTTCTAAGCGTTAGAAAAATCGGTGGCGTTGGTATTGCTTTACAACATGCTTTATGTTGGCGGCTTGGCTTGGCCTTATTCATATGTATGGGTCTGGCTAGAACCTTTCGCTTCACTTACCGCCTCAGACGTCATCGCTCATCGGAGGGTTAATAGGATCAGGTCTCTACTAAAATGAAGGATACTGAAAAATAGCGTAATAGGAAATCAAAAACCTCAGAACTTTACACGCTCACCCTTTATATAAATTTTTCCAACTTTTTTGATGAAAAATTTTTCAATTATATCATAAGCTCTCAAAAATGAGCTTAAATTATTATAATTACGTATAGATTAATAAAATTATTTGCAAACGGAAAAATATTTTATTGAGATGTATCTATTTGTGTCGCTATGTTAGATCTTCTACTTATTGTGTTCTTTATCTCCTCATGGAGCATGGGGCCTCCACAAAACTCTTTCAACGTGTCAGTGCCCTCAGTTCTCTGCAACATTTCCTATATTAACTTATTTCCTGCTTTAGCAAACGTCTTCACAAGAACCTAGGACAGCCAAGTTTTCAGCTACCCTGTTTAGTAAAATTTTAACTCAATATCGGATGATTTATCATAAAAAAAAAATCGTAAGCTTACGAGGCCTGCGGTGAGTATAGGAAATTTGTATACTTCTTAAATTTTTTCCTGGAAGAAATTTTCCCTTAAAGTTCAAAGAAAAGATTCGCCAACTGTAATAATTATAACAAAATGTGTTTTACAACCTTTATATAATTTATAACGCTGTACCAGAACTTTAATCCGAATAACACTTTTTAAAAAACTAAAGTTTTCTCTACTCTCCACCATAACTTGATTTCCATTTGGGTGCATATAACTTTGATTCATCAGTGTGTGCCAAATCATCTGGAACACAACTAAAAACTTCCATTTATCGTTTGGTGTGAAATAAAGCACACAAAAAAGTAATCGGAAAAAAGTAAAATTTAAACAATGTTGGAAAATTAAATAAGAAAAATCTTTAACAAAAATAAAAAACTCAACAACAATACGCGGTCATTGTACTGCTCTCATGCGCACATTTTCTTGCGTTTCCTGCTTCATTTTCTTTCCTTTTTAGTGAGTTATTTTAGCACGGACATGCTTTTAAAGTTATTTTTCCACTTGGTTGCATGTTATGCCATGATTTGAAGCACTTTAGTGCGGTTTCTTTGCGTTATTACAAAGTCTTTGTTAAGCATTTGTATGATATATCGGACATTATTTATTTTTGACCCAGAAGTGCCTAATCGATTTCGCATGACACTATATGTTAATGGTCTAGCAAAGTCTATTTAACGAATTACTATTAAGTGCCGAATGTAACATTTCACAGCAGACTACAAATTATGAAATATATGAATTTAATTTTGCTTCAGGAAATATTTAATGGCTGAATTACTTTTAATAACAATGAGTTTATGCTGTTCCGTGAACTTTTATGACATAAAATTAATGATAGAAAAAGCAGTTGAGTACAAACTCTTGCGATATGTTAATGTGTGAACTTAATGTTAATTCCTTTATCAGTATAAAAAAATGTTGAATAATTGTTCAAAAAATCTGAAATATTTCGAAAACAGTCGAAATTAATTACCTTAAAAGGTAACATATGCGTCACAATAGCGTCATGATAGTTTAATTTTCAACTAAATTCTTACTCCGGTATAGATTTTCTTTCATACCCTTTCTTGCATTCACGACAGTAGTGACATTTAAACTGTAAAAAAGTACGCTCAACCTCCCAAAAGTACATTCATGGCTATTTCTTTTGTTGACCTTCAATTGCCGCAATAAACATATTTTGATATAAATAAGGTCAAAAAGATGAATGGGAGCCGCCCTTGTTTATGTTCAAAAATTGTTTAGACCAGCGGTGGGCACAAAAATATAACAAAAGAGGAAAACAACAACATCAAGCAACAACAAACGAAATTTTAAAGTTTTTTTTTACTTTCAATTCCAAAATTGCCATTAGCACAAAAAAAAACAAATTACACTACAAACAAAAGCAATTGCTACATTCGTCAAGACACAATGCGGCGCCGTCATTTATGCGTTTGTGTTTTGTTTTTGTTTTCATTTGAATTCAAGTCAACGCTGTGATAGCGTTGAAATTCTGCGAATTTGTGCCTCAATAGCGTTGAAATTCTGCGAATTTTGTGCCTCGATAGCGTTGAAATTCTGGGAATTTTTTTCGCTTGATTGTGCGTCGAATAACGATTAGAGCAATGGGAGTAAATTGAGGCACTAAGTGCCCTTCCCTGGTTTAGACTTTCACAAATAATTTTTCTGAAAAAATTGCCCGCTAAAAAATTGGGTCTTTTTCTCCTTAAGATTGTGTTTTACCTGATTGGTCAAAGTAAGGCTGAGAAGCAACATTTTTGTTGCTTCGTGCACAACGAATTCAAAATGTATATTGATGTTTTGTGCCATTTATTTGTGCACATAAGGATGCTGTGGTATTTTGGCCCGATTTAGCAACAACTCGTTACTCAAAAGCTACCATAGAGTGGTACAAAGCCATAAAAGTCAATTTTTTACCAAAACAACAAATTGAAAGGTTTCGGCTCTAATGAAAAGAGATTAAGATAAGGATGTAAAAGATTTTTAAATTTCAAAAATTTATAATTAAACATTATGAACTTACAGTCATTTTAGCAAAGACCAATATTGTAAATTTTTACTTATTGATCAATGCTATTTTTTATTCAACAAACATGACAAAGATAACAAATGGAACAATTTAACCTGGTAATTGGTGACATATGTTTCGGCTATTACCACATAGCCTCATCAGACCAGTTTTTGGTTAATGTTGTACATGGAGTCGATCCCCTGACCGTACATGCATTTCAATTGCATATCTGTCGACGGCCGCTCTAACAACTGAGCTACTGAGGAACTCACCTTGAACTGTACAAATTGCGTATATCCATTTTTCAAAAATTAATGGAGGAGATCTTAAGGTACCGTCGAAAAAACTACTGTAAAAAACTTAATGCAGGGCCTTAAAAAAATAATAAAAAATTATAGTAAATAAATAGTTCTTGATAGATTTTAAGTTAAATTCTGCATACTAGTCATTATTAATAAAAAATTAACAAAAAAAAATTGATTAGGTATTTTTGTGCCAATTTTTTCCACGACAGTCCATTTACATTACTTTTGAAACTACACTCTCTCTCCAGTATCGATTTTCACACATAAAAATTTAAGTTTTATTTTTTAGAAATTTTTGGTTTGTTTTATTGGCTTTCTTAATAAATATTAATAATTAAATGATTAATGAACTTTAGCCATTTTTCGCAGCGATCAGAGTTTTATTTCTTATTCAAAAAGCAATTAAAACCTTTTAGTTTACAATAAAGTTTAAAGAATTTCGAAATCTGGCCATTACTTTTCCTGAACAACAGAAAATTTATAGCAAATAAGCGTACAATAAAAATAAAATTCCAGCTTCCGTTTCCGTTTCACAGTAAAAATTTCATGAAAATAATTTAAAGGTAATAAATTTAAACACATATCACTATTATATTTTTGTTTTCATATTATTTATTACATTTTGTTGATATGGTATTTTCTATTATTATCCTATTTATAAAAAGAACAACTAAGTCAATAAGGAATTTTCACATAAGAGCGTACTTCTTATGCAATAGATACTTAACCCAGTTTGAATTCCCACTGGCATTATTTAATAATAAATGTTATATCCAATCTGATAGCTTTACGAGTATTTACCTATGTGCTTGTGGCCTACGAATATGTATGTGTGTGTCTATATGTTTTTATGTTTTTTTGTTGGAAATGATTTATGATACTTTGTCCCTTAGTATTGCTTACACATCATGTTCGAGTGGGAAGGTACAAAATGTTAAATTTTCCATTACACGTTTAGATTTTGCTTTATTTAAGCATTCGCATTAATCTTTAATTTATTTATAAAATATGAACCTTAAATTTTTTCAATTGCTCACATTAATACTGCGTAATTATTTATGTTTAAGCAATTGCACAATGAATTGTGAAATTGAAGGATTTATTAAGTAGTTGACAGATTAACTTACAATATTTTAGATTAATGCCATAAATGTGTTGCAACATAATTGGGCTTCTATGCAAAACGTGTAGTAGTTCCATTGATGATGCCTGAGCATTGATTTTAAAGTTCATATTGGTTATTCAGTCTGAATTATGATTCTAAATAAAAAATCAACACTTTGCTAAGATGGCTTGCAAGCATTCAGCTTTTTAAAAAAAATTTTTACGGAATCACGAGCGTCTAATATAAAAATCACATAATTGAGAATGATATCCAAATCTGTTTTAATAATAGAAACTATCAGTCGCATTTATAAATTGAAATTCAGTAAAAGTTATTTTTCGGCCCAGCTGATTTATGTTATCGTTGAAATAATTGTTACAAAAAAAAAACAAAAAACAAATCACTTCATTCACACAAAATACCATGCATAGTCCTGATGTAAATTTGTTATTTACCAAAGTTTTCAAAACTTTTTTAAATAACTAAATCCTTAAGCCTTAACTTTCATCACATTGAATACAAATCACACTTAAACAATTTCCCACATAATTCCCATTATTTTCTCATCATAAAATGTTTTTTGTTCTTTTTCATTTATTCATTATTTGTTACTTTTCATTTTAGCGCAAAACTTTCGCCGTTTCCCATCATGGTAAAAGTGGTGGTCTCACACTGGACTGGCAGTCGGGTTTCTCACTGGCAGAAGGAGCAGACTCTGCCATTGTGTGGCAGTATAAATTTTCACAGCTACGCGGTTCTAGTGACGATGGAAAATCAAAATTAAAACTACATTTTCAGGATCATGAGACGCGTGCAATTGAGACTAAAGTGAGTAAAAGAAGCTATAAATTTCTTAAATTTAGGGTTTGGGAAAACCGTAGATTATTCATTCATAGTAGTGACATGGGAAAGTAAACAAGGAGAATAAAGTATAGAGTCTGAAGTATTTGTGTGCACTGGTGGGTGGAGTGGTTGGTTGGAAAAAAGAAAAATTATATTGCAATATGAGACAAACGAAATCATAAATTTTTGTATATTAAAAGATTCCAAGTTGAATTTAAAATATATTTTATGTAGTTTAATACGCTCCACTTTTCAGCTGAACTATTTACACTTTATATTCCTTTAGTAAGCCACTCATCAGTAATTTTGCCACTCTACATTACTTAGTGCTTTTTACTTTTCCTGCCTCACTATGGTTTTTAATTAATACTTTTCTATGCTTTTTATAAAATTACTTTTAATGGTATTTTGAGGTTATGATGATGAAACGATTTTGAGGTTATATTCATTTTTCGCATTTACAGTTGGTTCATAATAAAACTTTAAGTTTAACTTTCCTTTTTCTATGCTACTCTTTTAATTATAATAGATTATGCTTTTGAAAAGTTTTGCTATGGGCTTTTTAAGTTATCTTGTAGATTAATTCTTCGATTTAATAAATTAAACTATGCTACGAGTACATTGAAAAAAAAAATATTTCCTTATGGTTTTGAAACCTACAAAAAAAGTTATTTATTATTATTGTAGTTATTTTATTTTTCAATTAAGGTAATTTCAGGTGTTTTTATAGGAATTATTTTAGCTCATGAGTTATGTTCTTCATTTTTAAAAATATCCAATCATAGCCCATCACAAAACAATTTAACATTTTTAAAAAGTCAACAAATAATGATATTTTTAATACGTTTGACCATACGTTTGTTGCTGAAAATTCTACCAAGTTCAAATACAATTTTCTCAATAACTAATGACAATAGATCCTAAATTCCCCGCGAGGCCCAACAAAAAATTAATTATTTTCTATCAATATTTTCAAATTCATTAAAGGAACTGGATAGAAAATTTTCAGTTGAAAATTTGGAAGGCAGGAAATCTCTAGCCAATTCATAAGCTTTGTCTCAACATTAGCTCTGCAAAAGGCACTCTCTAAGAATGAATTTAGCTGCCGAATCACTCGCTGGTTCAACTTATGCCGAAAGGATTTTTGGAAATTTAACTGGTCAAACTTCGGCCAGCAAAAAAAAAACCAAACAAATTCGGATTTGGTAAAAATATGCAAATACGGCTTTAGGAGTATTTTCTTGTAACGAATAAAATATTTTTAAGCACTTAAACTTTTTTCAAAAATTGTAAGATGGTTTCTTAAAAATTTTTTTGATTTTGCTATGGGCAAACTTCTAGCAAAATTTTTTAAAACTTTTTTCAGACCCACAGTTAAATTGCCACATTTTACATTAAAAATGGCACAAATACTTACATGGCTCTAAATTAAACGTAGCATGCCAATATAAAATCACTTACTAATTGCAGTATGCATTTTTTTTAATATAAGATAGATAAATAATTGATTGTTTTGAAAAACATTGCCGTTCCTAAACTCTGGAAAGTCCCCGAAAACGCCAAAAAAAAAGCTGAAATTATTAATTTACGTTTGCATATGCTGGCCTGACATATTTTCATAAACTCATCTTCGAATTTTACCAGTTTTTTATTCAAATAGAGGGCAATCATTTTCACTTTTCTGGGTAACTTAAGTTTTTGAGTTATTCAACTGAAAAAAAAGAAATAGTGCTACTAATGCTAAAGAAATTGATGATGAACTCTGGTGCAGAATTAGAAAGTCAGTATAGTTTTGTTTTTTGAAAACAACATTTTTTTAACTTACGCTAGCCTAACTATTTTTTCCTTATCGTCGCTCAATCCGAATCTAATGCCTTTTCTAGCCAGGTTTTTAATTTTCTTTTTTTAAACTTCTGATTAATCATTTTGAAGCCTGTTAGAATGTCTTACCAAACGCTGGAAGTCAATATTTGGCATTCGTTAGGTATACTAAACGTGACTACATACCTCTTTTTGAGCCAAAAAATGTACAAAATAAACTGAAACAAAGTACAGCAAATATGTGACATTTTAGAAAAAAAAACCGGCGAGTTGCACTCCAGGAGTGCCGACAGAAGTGAAAGCTTGAAACCAAAAATTAATTTCAAACGTAGAAAGAAGTATGCAAGCATAACAAATCGTTTAATGGCAACTTATGCCTAAACCAAAATAGACGAGACGAGACGTAACGAGTAAGTTCGAGTGTATGTAAACCAGTGGTCGGCACCACATAGCACAATTGTGCGCTCAAATATTACACGCATTCTTATGCTCTTTCATTCAGTTGTTGATAAACCACTGACAAAGCAACATCATGCGCAGATGTAGCTATTATCGTCTGTTATGCACATAGAGAATTTTTTTTACAGCTATGGCAAATGAACGAATTTACAACGAAAAGGCATTATGACGCATTTCAAATGCCTTTTCGTCGCCAATTCGTTGTTTTCTTTTGACGACTATAGCAAAAAATGCATTGCGCTCAAGATTTTAGAATCTGAATACCTTTTCTAATCTTTTTTAATTTTTTACTTTCTGTCGCAGCATTAATTTCGCAAACGATTTCTACGAAAAATTTCTTGCGGTGCAGCCTCTCTCCTCTCACTAACACAATCACACTTTTAATTTTGCCGACCCCTGATGTAAACCAATGTTGATAGCCAAAATGAACCAACGTAATTGATCGAAAGTGAACGAAACATTTTGACGAGACGAGTTGTTCCGTAAGAACCGAACTTCAAAACGTTGCTACTCGTCATAACAGCTTTTTTGGTTCGTTAGCTAGCGTAACATTTTGGGTTAAATGTCAAAACAGACGAAACGAATGCAAACGTTCGTTCAATTGCTACCGGCTCGTCACGTCTATTTTG
Source organism: Tricholauxania praeusta (assembly GCA_949775025.1). Taxonomy (NCBI): domain Eukaryota; kingdom Metazoa; phylum Arthropoda; class Insecta; order Diptera; family Lauxaniidae; genus Tricholauxania; species Tricholauxania praeusta. The sequence continues at coordinate 25,109,447 of OX459031.1, read as the reverse complement.
GTTAAGTCTTTAGTGTGCTAATTGGTATGTGTGCGTTTTCTTTTTATGTGGCAATGCAGTGGAAGACAAAAACAGAATATGTATTCAAATTTTACTCTCGCTCTCATTCTCAATTTGTCAACGCAACAACGCGGAATTTGAAAGAAACAAACATGTAAGCATAAGAATCGTTGAATGAGAATGCAATGTGTCAGTTAGTGTGTCTGCTTTACTTTTTGTCTTCCACTTGGAATATTTATTTAAGAGAAACAATAGAACATTCAAATTTTACTGTCGCTCTCATTTATGACGGGGAATCCCGATGACGGTCGGTGTCGCGAGTTTATACTTTTTTCCTCAGCCGCGAATGCTTTCTTACGGAGGTACACAACGTGCCATAAGAAGTTTTCACTTCAAAAAAATACTATTTAGAACCAAAAAAATCCGAAAATTAACCAAGAAAAATTTTGATTTACAAAAAATCTGAAAAGTTTAACTAAGAAAAATTTTAATAACAAAAAAATGAAAGTCATTCATACAAAAAAACTGAAAAGAAAAATGTTGGTGAAAAACAAAAAAAATGTTACTTATAAATGTTTTTTCAATAATTATTTCTTCTCTTTCGTTTTGTACGTTGACGAGTACAGACGTGTTTTCGGGTGTAGTCGTTCGCGTGTGTCTTAGCGTTAGAGCCTTTTCACATGCTTTTTTCAAATTCAATTTGATATAGACCTGGCATTATAAGCCATTGAGTTTCAACCAATTTAGTTTTAATTAGTTTATAGTCAAAAAAAAAAAAATAATTATTTCTTAATTTCTTCATTAGTAAAAAGAAGTACATTTGTCTGTACTTTGAAGTTTGCAGTACAACGGGATAAAAAGTATTATTTACTAAATATACTCCCAAAAAAAGTACGGTTGGTCGCGTTAGGTATTCTGTATAGAAAGGTTACTTCTCTACAAACATGTTTCATATGATTGTTATATAGTTTTTTAGCTTTATCAGCACAAGGTTATTTTGAAATATTTTTTATTTATTTTTTTTTTTTTTTTGTAATATAAAACTTAAAATAAATTTTCTTTTATAAATTAATATTTTGAAAATATATCTAATTACATATGTTTATTTATTTTTGTTTCTTTTTCTTCCCATAAATTAAATAAAATTAATTAAAAATAAATTGAACTTCATTAACTAAAACCAGGAGCTAGAATGTCAGGTGCTGCAAAGTTTGCTATTTTGTATGCATGCATTTTTGACCGCAAAAGTTGCTTCAGTCGATCCAGCATTTTTGAGTTCAATACAACAGACTTAAATTAAATAAAAAAAAAATCTTCAATTCAAAATTTAACTATATTTTAATTATATATAACAAAGTAAAATTTGAAAGAAAAACATGTAGGTAACAAAATTAAAATTTTAATATAAACATTAAATATGTATTACAACTATAGCTATTACTTTATATATTTACATGAAATATATATAATTAGCAATTATTTAAAATTAACTTAAAATCTAGGTGAAAAATTATAACAAGTAAGTTAAGCTTAGCTACAATTTAATACTGTTTTAAATACTTTAACAAAAAACCACTAGCATTGTGCTTAAACTCTAATTTATACGAGTAATATTTACTTAAATTTCAATTGGTCGGAAATAAAATAAACTAAACTTCCACAGTTAAAAATCTTTTAGAAAAATCTGCTTTATATCTATATTAAAAATCGTACATACACACTGGAGTGGTGGAAAAGTTAATTACAATTTTTGCAATTTGCGAGAAATTCTATAACAAAATAACTAACGAAATTAATTTAAAATATAAAAACAAATTACACTTCCCGAGTTTTCAAAAGCCCTATAGTATACGTATCATATTCAATTCAAACTTTTCTATTCACTTTCTTTCCAAAAAAAATTTACAAATAAAAATGTTTACTATGCCAACTTTTGAAAAACTCCACGCACAAAACCGCAGGCAACAGCTAGTATTTTATAATTGAACTTCAAAAGCTTGGAGGCACCACAAAAAAAAATTGTATTTTTAAAAAAACAAATATTTTAAATGTTTTTACATATCCAGCAAAATTTAATGTTGGATTATCAGAACATTAGTTCTAGAATCATTCTAATGAGCTAATCTATAGATAAATCCTTATCAAAAATTATTACATTGCACTAGAACTCCCTCCTAATGATAACGCTATGAAAATATTTTGCATTCTGCATTTTAAAGCTCGAATTATCCTTCATATTACTTACAGGATTTCGCTTTCTTTTGCAGGGTATAGCATCTTTGGGATTCGAGTATAAGCAAAAAAAAAAGTTCGACTCTAATACACTTAGTTAGGAATAATTATGCCCTCTTAAACATTATAACTAGACAACCAGAAAATTAGCCAATGCTTTGATGATCCTTGGCATTATTGTGAGATAAACTTTTTTACGGAGAGCCCAAAGAAATTTCAATTTGGATTACATTTTGGTCTAGCTTTTGAAAAATTGGAAACCTTATTATAGAACTAATGTTTGGTAATTCCGTGTGAAATATTTTCTGATGACTTTTTCTGCACTGTGTGCTTAGCATTAAATACTTTGTGCAAACAAAAATTAAGTAATCACAGCAAAACCTTATACTTAAGTATATTTGTGCACTTCTACGAAAATAAAATTTTCGTTTTTAAAATTAAAATTGTTATGATTATTTGATATTAGCGTGTATTTTAACTAAATTAAGTTGTTGTTTCCTTAAGCATATAACATAACTTTATTGTTAATTGTTTGAAAGAACCCGTAGTTATGTAGACATTGTGTAGTTAGTTAGTTAATACTTTTCTCCAACTTGATAGACTTATCAGAAATCAAATTTTCCAAAATGAATCACACAAATTACACAGGCCGACAAAAATTATACCCAGAAACCGGACTATATATTTCCGTAGGTTTTCGATGCGCTGATTCCGAATCTGGTCGCAGAATTGCTCCATCACGTCAGGTTTTCGAGATATCCTAACCTAAAAGTGCAAAAAACATTGTTTTTGCCCATTTTTGAGGTTATGTAGCACCGTGAATTTTCTTTTTTTCAAAAAACTATATGTGTGATCTTAAAGAACTGTTCTTCTTCTTTCCAATGTCGTTGAGTTTTCTGAAATATCTTTCTTTTTTGCCGATCTATCGCATTTTGAAATTTTCATATTTGTGATTTTACCTGTACCTGCAAGCTCATTAGGAACATTTGTGTGTCAAAAAATTTCAAAATTTCAAAATGCGATAACTGGACGATAAAGAAAGATATTTCAGAAAACTCAACGACATTGGAAAGAAGAAGAACAGCTCTTTAAGATAATACATATAGTTTTTTGAAAAAAAGAAAATTCACGGTGCTACATAACCTCAAAAATGGGCAAAAACAATGTTTTTGCACTTTTAGGTTAGGATATCTCGAAAACCTGACGTGATGGAGCAATTCTGCGACCAGATCCGGAATCAGCGCATCAAAAACCTTCGGAAATATATAGTCTGGTTTCTGGGTCTGAATGTTGGTTAAATTTTGTCGGCCTGTGTTATTATTCAAAATATGTTTTGAACACCAACTTATACATTATATACGATATATATATATCTTCACGTCAGAAGTAAGATACTCGTATTCTGGCTTAAAAGTGAAAAAAAAATTGTTTTTGGGTATACATATTTAAAATAAACTCGCACTAGTTCACTTCCATTTACTCGTGTGGTATTATCCTTTAAAATCTAATTTTTAAATTTAGCTGTATACGTATTTTGTTTTTTGTGGCCACATGCTTAGCTATTTAAAATTTTAAGAATCAAAAAAAATTAAGTACCTACATATTTCAATTTTATTGTGGAAAGGTTAAGCATTTCCGATCACAGACAAAAACGCCATTTTTAACAATCAAGGGTTAAAAATCTCTAATCTCAAAATCCAGAGATAATCTAAAGAAAACTGTTTGTATATTCGGATTCAGCAGACAAGTATGTATAGCGGAAGTAGCGCTTATGAGTAAAATACACACTTTTCTATAAAAAGATTTTTCATATAAAAGAAAGATGTTTCATATTTAAGAGCTAAGTTAATTTGACCAAAAATAAACCATTTTGATCAACCAGCTCTAACTTTTTTTTGGAATAAGAGCAGCTTTTGTTAATTAACATAATCCGAAAGTGTCCACCTCTTTTATTACTTCATCTGATAAAGTGCACTAAACTATGCAGAAAATACCATCAGTATGACGAAATTTTTCATAATAAACTGATGTACCGAAAAACATTTTTCAAACGATATATATAAATAAAATATATACATATATAAAGGTTGTTTATTGATTTTTTTTTCCAAGCTTCTGTACCAATATCGACGAGAATTATTGTCAACAATTTTCTTTTATCAAAAGTAACAATTTATGTGGCGTCATGCCTTATTTTCTAAAATCGACCCCACTCGTTGTTTATATCATTTAGAATGCCCTGTAGGGAACGAAACATTTTATTTCCATTTTCACATTTAGATGTTTTATGGTAAAAATCGTGAATGACGGTTTTTCTTGAACATACATTTCGCCATATACTCTTGGATTGATAACTTCTTTAACTATCTATCAAAACATACATATATTCATAACCACTGAACATGTATACAATTTATAGACGTCATCAATTAAATGTACCTTAAATTATAGCATAAGAACTTCCACAGCTTTTCTAATTAATAAATAAATAAAATGTTTGGTTATTTTTATTTTTTTAATGGTTTTCCTTTCTTTGGAGTCTTATTTGCCAATTCGCTATCTTTGTATGTGCGAAAAAACTACTAAGTTGCTAAGTTTCCCATTCGTTGCTTATACGAGTAAACGTTTGTTGTTTTTTCTACTTTTTCTAATTTCAATTGATAGCTTTTCATCATTCCATTTCATAATGCACAATAGACAAAATACAAATCTGCTTGATAGCCCTGGCAATTACGCATTTTGCTCATAGCAACTATAACTTTACTCGTTAAGTTTGCGATTTTGTTTTTGAGTTCCCATACAATTATTGTTGCTAGCTAAAGATAACTAGCAACGAATGACGAATAAAACGCAGCTATTAGAATTATTTTATATTTTTTCCAAGCATCTACTCTTTGCTTAAATTTAGCCCCTATATTTTAAATCTTGCCCTTCAATAATTGTGATGGGCTAGATTAATTATTTAACTTCTGCAGCCAAATATATTAAGCACTTCATTGATAGGAAAAGCATTTAAAATAGGGATAGTTAAGCATTTTATATCATTTTTCTCCTAACAATCCAATATTACAATAGTCTTTGATATTTTTTTTTAGTAAAAATAAATTTTGTTTAATCAAAAATTCTAAAAATTTTATCCCTTAACGCTTACGCATGTACTTATAATGTTAGGCAACCACTGCAGATGGTCTAGACTTAGAAATAGCAGAAACAAATTTCCATTGCTCAAGTGAGTGAATGCCCTGCCTGTACTTGCTTTCAAAAGAAAAATCGACATGGTTTTGCTCATGGCCTAGGTTAATGGAGGTGAAGTGGTCATCCCGCAAATCTTACCTAACCTCAATTTACATATACCGTGTACTATTTCAAGTATTATAAAATTTTAAAAACATCGCAAAACTCAGTTACAACTAATAAAATTAAATAACAATCTAAAAGATAACAAAATCATTTATTATTTAATGTGAACACATCTCATCAACATCGTCATATCAATTGCAGAAACGAAGTAAAATAAAACGAATCAAATTTTAAAAAACTACATACATACATATGTATTACACCATATAAATTATATTATATACATATATTTACATAAACACACTCATAAGCAAAATAGCATGGATTAACTACTGACATAAATGTAATTTCTCCAAATGTAAACTAAAATAAAATAAAAATCAAATATACTGAAACGGCCGTATTAATAAACGATGACTAGCAAACGCCTAACTTTGATCAGGTGTTTCAGCGAATCACTAAGCAAAAGTATTTTAGGTTTTTTTTTTTTCTTCATAAGAAACGATTAAAAATTAAAAAAAAAAAAATAAAAGGGGTTAGCATAGTCCTTTGTGGACATCCATTGAAAGGGGCGGGTAGCGCAATTGAACAAAAGTGGATATTCATGGGAGGGAGCTGAAATATCAGATTATTTTGCGGACGTCTTTCACGGACGACCCCTAATGTATCATGTTTATGTTTAGTTGATTTCATTTTCATCTCACATTAAAAAAACACTAAGAATTGCTTAAAATTACCGACAATATAACCAATTAGAATAGATTGAAAAATTTTCCTGTGTGGTATTGCTACACATATTCCGTATGCTATCAATAAAAGTGAGCTAAATATAACATGTTAATTTTTTTATTAATCCAGTGACTCAACAAATGATTAGTCATTTTTTATTAATACGGCTGAAGTAGCCCACGAATATTAGACATCCAATATGGAAATAATTTGCAACAGGCTAAATTTTAGTAAACACATCGGCATTGATGCTCTAAAGCTAAATATTTGTGAATTTCTCAATGAGAACTATTTTAACAAACTTCAACATGAAGGACCTATCTGTCCATCGTAAACTACAATATCCGTCTCTACGTAAATATTTAAGTACTAAACAATTCCAACCCAACAGTTCATACATATTTATATGCATTAGGGTGTTTATTTTGAATATTTTGTTGATTGGTTTTATTTTTATCTTGCGCATGTTTTAGCATGTGGCTTAAAAATTAACTGTCACAAAATTTGAGCTTCCTAGCTCAAACCTATAAACGGCGCACACAGATTTTGTGTTCGATTTCGTTTAAATTTTACGAAAAAATCTAGTTACTAAAACGTAGAAAAATCAGCCGTGGGTGCCCATATAATGCATTCTATGTTTTTATCTTGTTTGGAAGGTGCCACCCCCCCTGACATCAAACTAAGCGAACCACATTTTTCTTGTGGCTGAAAATGCTAGCAATCAATATACATCCGAAGGAACATTTTTTCTTTTGAAATCTTATAAGCCTTTATTATAGAATTGAGTTTGAAGAATACTCTCCTGAAATGTTAGCTTCCTACATCATATCTGCGAGCGACGCAAGCAGTTTTCTTACTATTACAATTAACATGGAAAAAACGTAGAAAAAATCTGCCATTCATTTTTCAATTTTCTTAGCACTACAACTCCTTATACGAGATATGATATAAGAACCTTCGTAGATTCCATACTTAGTTCTCATCTACTACATTTTCATAAGTTGCAAAATGTATTGGGGAAGAGTGCGTATAGTACTACTTCTACTAATTCTTTGAAGCGATCGCTTTCAAGATATTTGCAAACGACACGTTTTCATAACATTTCAACCCCGAAATTATCCCAAGGGTTGTCAGATCGATTTTAGACTCTAATGCCAATTTTTATTCACAAATTTATTCTGTTACAAATTATTTCCAAATATTTAAAATTTTGTGTCTATATTTCCTGAATTATATGAAAAGTAGGCAACATTTTTTATGTAAAACAAAAAATGCAAAATTGTCTACATAGCGCGCATCTACAATGCATAGATATATACATAAATATAATATACAAATACAAATTGAAAATAATGTTGCTCTTATACTGAAACATTCACCTTGAATCATTTAACTAAGAGGCTCATTTATTTGATTCTTTACGTATTCTAAGCCTGGTATTCTTAAACGACAAAAGCTTTGCAATTTTGAACCTAAAATCGATAAATTTCAATTGGAATATTCTTTAGCTTTTATGTTCCAACACGTAGCTTATGATTTGAAATTTTTTTTTTTTTTTGATCCACTCAAAATAAAAGTCCTGTTCATGTTCATGTTCAAATAATGTTTTATAACTGTCAAAAAAAATGTTTTAGTATTTTAGCAACAGCATATTAACAGTAAATAAAAATAGATATTTAACAAATTCCAAAAACTACAAAAAATAAATATATATATGATAAATTAATATTGCACAAAATTTCTTTTCAAAGACCAAAATACGAAAATGCACCGAAAATAAAAAATACATTTATTTAATAATGTATTAATTGAACTTTTTAAAAATCAATATATAAGGAAATTATGGCACTACTATCAAGGTCTTAAGTACGCCCTCAAAAAATAAAAGAGCTCAAATTTCAAAACTTAAATTTTAAATAAATACAAGCCATTATTAAATGTTTCATATAATTTTCGAAAAAATTTTTTCACAGTACATTTGAAGCTGTAAGCTTTTTGAAATTTTTTACACCTTCGTTTTATTACAAAGTGAATTTTTTAAATGCGAACTTAAAATAAATAAATTATTTACTAACCTGTTTAAGGTTTTTTTTTTTTTCATGTAGCATACAAAAAAAAAACAATAATTTTCTTTTTTATTAAAATTTATGTCAATTATATGCGCATTGCCCTTATTTAGTACAAAATATATTTTTAAAAACTATACCCATGTATTTAAGACGTTTTTGGTTAAAAACAGAAAATTATGTAGCATAAATTAAATAAAATAAATCAAATACATAAAAAATGCATAGTAAAAAAATTCAAAAGTAACAAAACACAAACTGCGTTTTATTGGTTCAAATAATCCGATGTATCATAGTTTTCAGGTCACTAAGAAAATCATATCTAACTCTTTAAGGCAATATTATGGATTTCATGAATGCTATTTTTGTATATTTTTTAAAAAAATAATGGAGTAAGTTATTTTCGTTTTGATTACTTTTGCAAGAACTTTAATGCATGCAACTTTTTTATTCCCTTTTATATAAGTAGTGCTTTGATTACATTAACTTGAGTCAAACACAGGAAGTTTACACACGGTAAGTACTATAAATAAAGAGTTTTCGAATATTTTAAAGCGCTAAGTCTAACAAGCGATAATTTTCACAAAGTAAGTATTTATAAATTTCAAACAATTGTTATTGTTCTTATGTAAAATGCAACTCCAAACAATATAGTATATCAACATTTTAAGTACTAAGCCATACCAACAATATGAAAAGGTTTCAGCTGTTGTGCGTTGCATAAAAAAGAAAACAGAATGGTAGATTTGGCATACATTTTGAGAAAATTCTTGTCTTGAAAATATACTTTTTTTTTCAAACTTCTTATTTATTTATTGAACCAACTCGCTTGAAGGCTAACAATAATTATACAAATCTTAAGAAACTAATAGAACGTCGGACTTTTCCAAGCCATTGCTTAGAAATGTTATTTTTTCAAATGTTGTCTTCAGCTGTGAAAGGAGTACCCATTATGCGTATACATAATAGCTACAGCGATGGTAAGTCTTGTCTCTTCAATCGCGACGTATTCGATGTTAGGAGTAGATTCCTAGCCAGTATGTTTGGATGTTGCTGTAGTTTTGTTGATACGATCGCTTTATGTTTTCCTGTATCTGCTTAACGAAAGGTATACCAAGATCATGGTGTCTGTTTATATTCTTGATATACCATAGTGCGCCGGAAATAGTTCGAAGTATTTTTGACTGAGACCTTTGCAATATTTCTATATTCGATAAGCTTGCGTTGCCCCACAGCTATATTCCGTATGACCATATTGGTATAATAATAGCTTTGTACAAAAGAACTTTATATTCATGACTGAGTTTTGAATGTTTATGCAAAAGCCCATTAATGCTTGATGCTTTCAACTTTATTTGAATTTTTTTCTTTTCAAAATATACGGCAAAGCCTTTGGATGAATGTTACATTCCGTCTGCAAATGTGCAAGCGATTGGCAATAGGTGGAGAGCCCTCTGTCTAGTGTATAAGATTACAGGATGCGATGTACAGGTAAGATAGTGATGCGTTTTTATGAAACTAACCAACCAGAGTTGCCTTGCCAAAATCCGCCCCAATGCCCGAATTTTGACCAATTTTGTTGTTTTATTTAAAATGTTTACGATTACAGCTTGTCGAATGATAGAACTTGAAAAGCCTAAATAGAATAAATAAGGTTGAATTATTCAATCCAGTCCCAAACATGAGCTGCCACCGGTTTTTTTGGGTCGGTTGTAGAATCCTGTCCCAAACATGGGTGCCACTTATTTAAGATAAACTGTCATTTCAAGCTGAAATTTTAAACACATTTAATTAAAATGAACTAATTAACCCTGGTTGGTTCGTTTCACTAAAATTCATCTTTATTTTTTCCGTACATCCCATCCTGTTATCTTATACACACGAATTTTATACAACGGGCTCTTGGGCTACAAGCTTTGATCAATATAAATAGGTTTTGTGGCTCTGTTATAAAACATGCTTGAGAGAAGACCTTCTCAAAACTTGTTCGCCCTGCAAGTAACAATAAAATTTCAAGGAAATCAGTGATCTGGTTATATTGAATATTAATATTTAATCTTTTCAAATATCAAATGATAAATTATCCATTAACATTAAAATAATTTGAACACCATCAAAAATATCGAAATATGTAGTCGAACTATTCTATGTCACTTGGAAAGTTTCAAAAATATTACATACAAAAATTTGATAATTTTCGATAGGTATCGAATAATATCCAATAAGACAGTAAAAAAATCCATGATTGTCTAATTGTGTCAAAAAGCCGGAAACTCTCTACCAAGAAAAAGAAATGAGTACTAATATTATATCGAAGAATGCATTGAAATATACATAATGCCTGAAATAGTAATTTAATTTTTCAAGAAGGCAAAGTTACATATTATATTAGCTCTAAGTCTTAAATTATTGTTAATATATACTATATAAATAAATGCAATACTGTTATTTTTAAAGGATTTGGATACGCTGGATTCAAATCTGGCCTCCAATTTATTCTGTCATTAAGATTTTTGAGATATGAAGAGCTGAGATGCAAAACCCGCCAAGTCCGAAAAAATTAAAATGTGTGATATTGTAGGAGAAGACAGAAAAAAGTTTGTCTACAAGCCTACATACTCTAAATTGTAAAAAAAAAAATGTTCCCTTCACAAACTTTTGATTGCAAAAATTTCTGTTAAATTCTTTTTATCAAAACTCGCCTAGTCTACATTTCTGAAAATCAAAACCCGTCAAGTCCAATTTCGTTTATTATTTGGAGCGAAACCATTCATTTGTGAACAAATTATAGTTATTCCAAAATCTGTGAGTAATCCAAAACAAAAGTAATCAATCCTTATGAGAGTATTTAAATCATAAAAGCACCATAAAAATATTAAAATCACAAAATGCAGAAATATTGTAAGAATAAACGTTGTTTCTAAATGAATTTAAGCTAAGCCATTTTTAAAAAAATTATTACGAAACCTTTTACTATTATTATTTTTCAAAATCCGCCAAGTCCCGAGGTTTCACTTTCAAAACCAGAAAAGTCTACGTATTCAATATAAAAACCCGCCAAGTCAACAGTTTTTGTTGCAAAACCCGCCAAGTCCAAACGTTTTTTTACTATAGTCCTTATAGATTAGGTCATGAAATGTAATGAAAAATCAGGATTTTAATAACTTTTGACAACTATTACAATGGATCAATCTACTTTTTTACTATAGTTAAATTTCAGTGGAATACAGTTTTTTCGTTTTTCTCAAAAACGCAAAATATAGACTTAGCGGGTTTTGCATCTCAGCTCTTCATATCTGTATTAAAAACTGTCGAATTTAAGAATTTTAAAAAAAATTAAAGCTGATGAATATATTATTTTTATAAATTTTTGTTAAACGGTAATTCTGACATTTGGCCGTTTTGTTCGATCTCAAATAGGTTTTTGAAAATGAAAAGTGAAATTGTTTCTTCAAAAGAACGACATACTTACATACATGTCAAGGAAGGAGAGAATTCCATAATTGATTTTCATGTGCTCATCAATTTGAAAATCAAATTTTTCAAAAAATTATCGGGAATCGCGATAGCTTCATGATTCAGTTGTGGTCGCAGTATTAAAAAGAAAAGAAAATCACTGCTTTAAAGAATAATTCTTATTCAAAATCATATTCATATTCAAATTCATAGTTCTGCTTTTACAAAATGCATGTTTTTTATAGATTTCAAAATGTTGTAAATATTAACATAAAAATTTAATTAAATGCATTCACAATAACGTCACTTTCGCATCATTTAATTTTACACTTTTTTTGCATTTTATTTGCAGGAATCACTCTTGTAAACTCAAATAGAAATTATACATAAATATTAAACGCCAAAAGATACGCAACATTCCTTTTCCCAAGCAACTCACCATATCCGCCTAAAAGTACACAACCTACAAACGCACGCTTTTCGCTCTATAATGTAGAAGAAAATTAAAATTTTACTTTTAACTATGTGCAACGTACAGACGCACATCCATACATAAGCGAAACTAGTGTTGTCTTAAGGAAAAATTCATTAGTGTGCACAAAAACTTTTAAAAAAGTTTTGTTGATTTTTCTTAAAAATGTGTTCATATTCTTAACTACTCGTATATTAATACTGTGAAATTATAAAGTTACTGCATTTAATGTAAAAAACAAATATATCAAAATTGTATGCAAATATTTAATATTTATAATCTTACTTAATGCTTTGAAATAAATTTATTTTGCAAATACATACATACATCAGTGATGGCATTTGGGTTTTATGGATATGTACTAAGAACGTACTTTTTAGAGGGCGAATATACTTTTTTTTTTTGACATATTTACTGAAAAAAACAACGCATGTTTCAGCAAAATTAAATATTTCTGCGCATATTTCAGCAAAGTTCACTAACAAAACGAAGTCGTTTCTACGCATGTTTCTGCAAAGTTTATCGAAAAACAAGGAATTATTAGAAATAGTTCAACCGTACTGCCAAATGTACTAAAAATTTGTCGAATGTACTAACGCATATTTTTCAAAATGAGAAAGTACAAAATAAAGTACAAATATACTGAAAATATCATCACTGACATAAACACATTCATATGTACATATCGCTCACTTACTTCAAGACTTGCATAACTCAAAAAAAAGTGATTTTTGAGTCAATGATGCAGAAATATCCGCCATTTCATGTTTTATTTTTTGTGAAGAAATCAGAAAAGTATCTCATAAACTTGCCTTGTGAGAAGAGTTTGTGTAGACATACTTTTCATCATTTTCATATAAAAAGCAACTTATTGAAAACTTTAAATGCATTTTTCTCCCACTTTATGTTTTTTGAGTTATGCCAGTCTTGAAGTAAGTGAGCGATATGTAGTGTGTATGAAAAAAGCACATTTTCTTTTAATTTCTGTAAATACTCCATACTGGTTCATAACTTTGCTAATATTTGAAATAACATCACCCAGACGCTTTTCACTCAGTCAAGACACAAACTGTAGTCTTATGAAAAGCTGTATACGAGTATAACACATTGCCATTAGTTTACAGCAGTCATAATCAAAGGCACCAAAAGCTGTATAACAGCAAAATACAGTGTTGAAAATAAAAAAAAATATAAAAGTACAAGCAACATTGACCATCTACAAAAATGAAATTGTGTTTGAATTTGTGTTTTTGATAGTAAGTATACGCATTTTGATTACTACCCAGTAGGCAAGGGCAGGAGCTAACAGTGCTTCTAGAAGGTCTTCCTTGGTAAGTAATAGGCCTTCCACCCTCCTTTCAAACGTACTTTCTTTTTTATATGAAATGACCGCAGAAAACAGGCCTTCCTAAGCAGGCTTTCTAAGACCGCTTACCGTAGAAGGACTCTCAGAAGTACTTGACAAAAATTTAATTTTAACAAATTTAAAGACTCTAAATATTAATTGTTTTTTTTTTATTTGCGCCATCTCACTTGCGTTGATATTTTTTTTAATGACTTTACAATTTGACAAAGAATACACAAAACTCTACCTCCTTAACATAACATGAAACAACAGAAGACTAGCCTGCACACCTCTCTTAATTTCTAACCATGTGTATACTTTTCATGTCATATATGTACAATGCATATGACAAAAAAGTTATGCCGAATCATAAAACATTGCAATACATGAAATAAAAAAGAAACAGAAAAGCGCTAAAGTAAATGAAGTCCTTCTTCTTTGCCTTCTAATATCAGGCCTGATAGCACGTCTGTTGTGGCAAGGCATATTATGCCTTCTGTGATTGTATTTTTATTTGCATGAAAATCTAGTTTTGAGAAGTCCTTATATAATCGCAGCAGTGCTAGCAGGCCTTCTCCGAGTAAGGCCTTGCTCATTTGCCTGCTGGGTAATGTAAGAATTAACCTTTATTACACACCTTATCAGGTACTGTATACATCTTTTTTAATGACTGAAAATAATATATCACACAGTTAAGAGGACTTAGACATAATTAAAGAAATATATAGCAATACCCACTAATTATTTTTTTTTTTCAGGTTGTCAATTTTGCTTGTAAGCCGACGATATATTCATTATTATTTATTATACATATATTATTTCAGGAATATAAATTTTGTCTAATAGGGGGTGTGGAAGATCAAAATCTCTTCTTAATCAGAATCATTTTTTGATCAGAATTACCTCTTGAGTCTATCTAGTACTTCGCCTGTATATCTGCCTGTCTGTCTGTTTGTCTACCTACATGCATTCCAAAAATTGTTACCCAAAAATGCATATCATTTTATTTATGAGAAAAATAAATTCATGCAATAATTTTTAGCTACCTGTAACATACGTTGAAATGAAAATGGCAACAAATTCCCAACAGCCTTTTGTCTTGTATGTATACAAAAGAAAGGTTCTACTGTTTTGTTTTCCATACATCACAGCACATATTTAGTGCCCCCTTTCTTTGAGCTTGAGGTCCGGAGTAGTAGCCCTACTTAATCCAGCGCTATGTAACACTGATCTTAAAATTCGTATCTCATGTCCTGAAAAACACATCAGCATTTTCTGGAAACTTTAAGTCATGGCTCAAAGTTAATTGCATTCATCCAGTGTGCATTTTTGCGTTTAAAAAAGAACAACTTTTTAAATTTTAAACTTAAACTTAATATTTTATTAACAAAAATTTACAAACTATCATATATAATTTTAGCAGACAGATAATAACTTAAGAGTTTGAATTAAACTAGTATGAACTACAAACTTATTTTTATTTATTGAACCTTCAAATGGCTGCATTGAAAGCTCAATGTTATAAGACTTCGTAAAAGTGTTTTGAATTATAATGAAAAAAAATATTTAGAAAGAGGCAAAATTTTTATGGCTGTAAAAATTTTGCTTCCATTAGTAAACGAGTACATTCTGTGGAGTAAAAAAAAATATAGAAATATCAAAACTTTAATAAAATCAAAACTTTTTCATGGCTGTTTCGAAAAAATTTTGATTTTCAGACTATGGAAGAAAACTTTAAGTTTTTAAAAATCAAAATTTTTTTAAATTACATTTTAATTTAAATCTACGTATATACTTGAATTTAAATGAAAATTAAAGTCAATAATATTAAAAACGTCCCAGTACAAAACTTTTCCATGGCTGTATAGAAAGAGTTTTGTAAATTCAAAGGGACAAAATGAAAATAAGAGGGGTTTTGAAATATTTCGTTGTTGATTAAAGGGCTACATATTTACAAATTAAAATGATTGCATAAAGTTAAAGCTTCTACTACGCACATTTTATATACAAGAAATTTTTTGTACAAATCAAATGATTTTTGAGTCTTAGCGTATAAAATCTTTGACACACAACAAGCTTAGTTTTAACACAGGACTTATGTACCTCTATATTATTTTTACTAATAACTGTACTAATATTATCTACACAGCATTTTGGCTTAAATTTTGATTAATAATCCAATAAATTTATTCATTTTGATTTTTCTTTGCTAATTAACTAACAAGCAACTAATATTTGTTTTTATTTTACTTTTTAACAATTCAACACATTTTCCCTAAACATTGGTTTATCTTATAAGTAATTTTGTGAATCAAGCTAAGTGGGGATTATTGCACTAAGTTTTACTCTCAATTGTTTTTAGTGTTAGTGGGAAAAAAACGTTTACCACTAAGCGTTTGAAAGTCTAACGATATTACAATTCAGCAAAAAAAAAAACATTTAATGGAAGTGGAATTCAAACTTCACTATCACCTACTATTGCAGTGGAAATGTTTTTCTCTAGCATTAACAATTTTTTGAGAAGTTTAATTGAAATTTTTCTTTCATGAGATTTTTCTTGCATAAATGTTTCAATGAAAATATTAAACTTTTCCGACTTACTTTTTTCTATGAAAACATTTGATAAAGTTAATGGAAACAAGAAAAATTAAATATTTACATTAAAAAATTGCATTAGCTAAATTTTCAACTAACTGTTGTGGTGTAGTGTACTCTAATTTCCACTACTTCTAAATTTTTAGTGGCAGCGAAAATTTAATACACTAGTCCCCACTCTGATATCAAGCTCTTATTTTACATATAGTTTTTTTCTTTTTTTTTTTTCTTTGTTGGTCTAAACGAAACCTAAGTACGTTGTATATGAAATTTTTCTTGGCGAGTGTACAAAATTTTCTTCATTTAATAAAATTTACTTATATTTCAACTTCAACTTATTTGCTTAATACTCCTCATTTTTATATTTAGTACAAAATTTCACTTAACTTATACAAAAAAACAGCAAAATTAATATAGAAAAAGTGCTTAAACTAAACGTAATAAACTTGAAAACGAGCAAACGGTTGATCTCAGACTTCATCTCCTTGCTTGGAGGCTGTCAGGCGAACTTGCGTCGCTTCTGCTGTAACACCATTGATGGAGATTTGCTGGTCACGCCATGGTGTGGTGAGTATGCGCAGACGCTGTTATACAAAAAAATAAAATTTAAGTAGAAATTTTTCTTACTTCAGATATAGCGCTTAATTTTGATGTTATTATTACTCACTTGTTTTAAGCTACCAGGTGTCACTATAATCTTGTATATCGCCATACCTGGTATCATTATGACCGATGATCCTGCAATACACCAGCCAAGTGCGTTAGCCCAACCAGGATATGTGTAATCACCATAGCTGAGTGGTTCATAACCGATTAGGCCGTATACTGTGATAAAGAGTAAAAATAGCGGCGCAAGAAAGCGCCAACATACTCTCCAATATGTGCCCGGTGCAAAACCAATCATATCGCGTATATCTTCACAAAATCGATTTGTACCTGGAATAATAGAAGGTTGCATGTTTACATTGTCTCATTTTATTAAATTAATTACATAAACTTCACAAAAAAAAATTAATGAACATTTATTTTGAAAGTGGAGCTATAAGTTTGGCACCGTCATTGTAGGAGAGTGATACGAGATAAGATAAAAGTTCTTGAAAGTTCGAATTTTAGCTTCAATCGCATTCTTTTGGGTTTTTTGCTGAAGATATTGAAGTTGAATTATTTTCATGAAAATACATGAAGTTAAGTATGCTCAGGTCAAAAACTTGGACAACGTATTCGTCCTTTTTGTATTGCAAAAATCTCTAATGCTTGAACTATACTACGGAGTAATGCATTAGCCTTGTATTAATTTGAATTAGATATGAACGCATATTCTTAAAATGTATCATTAATAATTTAAGTACCGAACAGTACAACAAAATATTTGAATTTTACTTTGAAAATCATGGATCAATTACGTCAAGGTGACGTTAACACCTTCCTGTGTAGTTGCTTACCATATATCCATGATACAGCAATTGCTTCAAAGAATACTGCAATCAAAATTGAATAGCCTGCGGCATATTTATCCAACAATTGAAAAAAATAAAAGCCACCTTGGGTACAACTGGCCAATCCAACAACGAAATAAAGTGAAAATAGGCCTGCAACAAATTTTTCACGATTTTTGCCAATTTTCGGAAATTCATCGCTAAGTGCAGTGATTATAGCCTCGGAGCCGCCAAACTGAAAAAACAAATATTTATACAAATCATATTAAAATAACCAAAATATTCCGCAAAGGCATACCGAACTATCCAAACCCAGCGTCAGTAACATCATGAAGAAAATCAACGCCCAAAAAGTACTACCAGGCATTGTAGCAATGGCAGCAGGATATACAACAAAAACTAAGCCTGGACCCTCAGTGGCAACATCTTCAATATTCTGACCTGATGTATGCGCCATATAACCGAGTACAGAGAATATGACAAATCCGGCTACAAAGCTTGTTGCTGAATTAATACAACTTGTTAGAAGAGCATCTCTGAAATAGAAACAAGAGGTATGATTTTTAAGAGTAATTTAAATAGCAAGGCCACAAGAAAATTTAGTGTAATTTCAGGCAAGCTTGAATTTTACATAGAACTTCAGTATGGCTTAGTCCATGTAAGGTGTAAAAAAGTTTTAATTGATATCGTGTACACTGAAAAGCTTCCCAAAGCTACGGATCAGAAAATTTTTTTACAAAAACCATTATACATTACATTATATCATTTATTCTGTCAGGTAAGAAAAATATATTTAATTTTGGTAATAAGCTGTTAAGAAGTTATTATCTTTTCAGAACTTTTAAAAACATATGTAGATAATTTGCCATGAAAAATGCCAGTTACCAACAATGCACAAGACCACTTGAACATTATATCTTTACTCAACAAGGCAACGGGCGGGATTTTAATGTAAGGCAATCCCTTAGTCAGACCTCGATCGATCATCTTGCGGCACTTTGGCAGCGATATGGTTCACTCAGTAATCTTCCACAAGTTGGCAGTTCATGTTTAGTTTGAACAGATAAAACTATTGAACTCGGATAGGACAGCGTTGATAAAAGGACTCAGACGGGATAACCATACAAAATGTAATTAGTGCGGCCAAGCAGAGATTCGCAATACTATCTCACTTATGCAGTTCGCATCTTCTACTTACTTAGGGAACAAAATGAGTTCATTCATTAATCTGATAATGAGTGATGAAGGTAATTTTCATGAAAACAGTAGGCCGCTGTAGAGAGTTTTCTAATCTATGACTGTTACCAAATTAATCTCTAATATAAAATGAAGTATTCGTTAATAACCGCGTTTAATGACCTTTGACCTCGATTTTTTTTTTTTTGTTAATACATTAGCAATTGGGACTTCTTACACTGTAATAAGTTATAAAGCCATGAAAAAAAGCTTCATGAAATATTCAAACCTGTCCGAAATTATGCCTCAAATATCTTATCGTTTTCTTCGGCTACAAACTGATTTCACTTACTTGTAAACATTGTTGTGATATTTGTTATAAGAAGCATATGCTAGCAGTACACCGAAACCTGGACCTAGTGAGAAGAATACTTGCGTCGCAGCATCCACCCAAACTTCTGCCTTATAAATAGCATCAAAATTTGGATTTAAATAATATTGTATACCCATAGCAGAACCGGGCAGTGTTATACCACGTATTAGCAGTATGAGTAGGACCACATAGGGAAATAATGCTGTAAACCACACAACCTTACCAGAAGTGCTAATACCTTTCCACAGTGAGAAATAGCATATTAAATAGACTACCAACAGACAAGCGGCAATGTCCCATTTGATAACGCCGAGATCGTGCAGACCATCGCTGTGATTTAGTTCAAGTATATAACGACTTAAAGTAAAGTTAAATTAGATTATGTTATATAGTTTATATGTGTGTATTTCTCTAGAACTGAAATATTTGAGTTGCTCAACTTACTTAAAGTACTCCGACGCCGCCGATTGAAAACGTTCTGTAGGCACTGGCGCTAAATCGATAAAACTCCCGTTCCCCGTCAAAGTTTCGTTACCTAATAACAGCGTTTGATTTCCAAAGAGTAACAATACATCGCTGGCGTTACCACTTACTGCTTTATTTTGCATCTCAAACTTTACCCAAGATATATGAAATTTGTTTTAAAAAATCTATTTAAGACATATCTAGAAAATGTTGCACAGCTTACCGGCCTACAATCATCGGTATTCCAAAGATTAGTACACGATGTCCACGGTAGATTATTCGTAAATGAGGCGAAAAAAAAACGCAATGACCACGCAATAATCACATTATAATAGAAATCAACATAGAAGGCAATTAGCACCACTGCGTAACCGATTCCTGGAAATTAAAATGATCTCTTTAAAAATATATATATTTTATATATTGAAAGTAAATAAATCAAAGTGAAACTATTCTTACCCTTAAAAAGCGGAACCAGACGCCCCCAACAAGTTATTGCACCTTTACGATTGTGTTGGCCCAAAGCCAATTCCATATAGAATAGGGGAATACCACCAACTAATAACATAATGCAATATGGAACCAGAAACGCGCCTGTAAATAGAAAATTACTTTAAAAGTAAGTAATGGTTATACATTAGAATTGATGTATGTTTTAGTGTCTCTGAAACTGTTGTACTTGTTATGAATGCGAAAGAAAATTACGTTCTTATAAAATTATTGCATATCAATCGAATGTAGTTCGCCATATACTCGTACTAATGCAGACATGGACTGGCTATGAGCCAGAAAAAGACTTGAGTTTTTTTCGGTTCAACAAGAGGTTCTTACGGGCACTATGCAATCAGCACGTTAGCTGGAATTCTCGAGTTTATTTAAAAGAACTTCAAAGATGAGAAAGTAGAAATATCGGTGCAGTACTTTTTATCTGATTGTCTTGCGCTCCAAAGTAAAAGTCATAGCTACCTCGGTGTTTGAAGAGTTGGGCATGATAGCAATGCGCCGTTAAAGGAACTTGCCAAATTTATTCCAAGCTCCAGATGGCTTCAATCATTTCATATTAAATTGCTCTATGTCAAATATACATTTGTTATATTCAAACAAATCGTTTTTTCGCAGTGCGCTGATGCCAATTCCACATTCCGTGATTGAAACCAAATCTTATACTATAGCAGCAAATACCACCATTTAACATAACTCTTACACCTTCTTAAATACTGCTTGATATATTATATAAAAAATAAAATATGAATGTAAATAAAACTTTTAAAATTTACATAAACAAAAGCCCAAGGCCGGCTGCGAAGCGATCAGAAGATCTGTCTGCAGAAAAATAAAAAAATATGAAATTCGTTCACCATAAAATAATTTCCGCCTGAGAATGTTTATACTTCAAAGATATTATTTTCGTTAACATTTAAAATGCATGTATATTACCAAAGGCGATAAATTTAAGTTGAGCCACAATCCAGCAAGGAAACGGTAACTGACGTGCTGTCCACAAGCACAAACACAAAAACTCTATAGAATTATACAGCAGATTTAAACGATGATTCAAATAAGAGAAAAATCACAGCTCAACTCTAACAAAACACACTCTTCATTACACTGGATTTATTTATATGAAAAAAAAAAAAACGACATCACAAAGCAAGATGTCATTTGCATCATTACTTTTATTTCCTAACAACGCATGTTTGGAAAAATTGTGTCAATGAAGTGTGGAACTTTTTTGCTTTGTTCTATGAATATTTTAAAATTATTCTATAAGAACATTCCCAATTCCTAACTTTTCCCCACGTACATACAACTAAGCACTTTATGATGTCGCTTCGATAAGTTGGGTGAAAAAAGAAAAAACCGAGAGTACCATGGTACGGTACATATAACCAAATCTAATTTTAAAACAAAATATTGTTCTCGAGTTGATGTTGAAGGTGCTGTTTTTGTTGGCTTCTTTGACTTCATGAGCGAATCAATAGAACGAACAACATGTCAGAGCATCAAACAACATTGAACAAACCAAGACCAACCTTTAGCATACTACTTGTGTGCCCAAATGTACCCTAATATAATGACGTCACATAATCAAATTTTGTCTGAAACAATATTGTGCTGAGATGTGACAATAGCTGTGTGAAGAAGGTAATAATGGCTCATAGAACAAAATTTAACTTGGCTTCAAATTGTTGTCCAATGTGGGTCGCAGAGAAAAAAGTGAGGCAAAAAGACAGTAAAGAAATATCATGGCGCAATTTTAAGTGTAGAAAATCGTTTATACTAATTGAGTTAGGGTTCTAATTGGAATAGAAGTAGAAGTGGAAAATCAAAGCAGTGTAGGAAGTGTAGAATAAAGTGGATTCTATTACAAAAAAAAGTATAAAAAAAAATCCATAATTAAAAATGTGTATAGATTTTTTTTTTTTTTGCCGACTCTTAGAAAGAGGTATTTTGTTTAGAAATTGAAAAAAAAAAAGAAATATTAAATACACGCCATATATTACAAAAATGGAATTTGCTTTAGCAATGTAGTGCAGTTACCCAAAGGGAAAATGAAGATGCGATCCAAATTGTAGATACAATGAAATGTTTTAAGTTGCACTAAAACAAATTTTGTTTCTTACGAAGAGTTTTGTTGCGCATTTTGAAAAAAAAAAAAAACAAATTTAATCCAGTCACACCCAAGAAAAAATACTCAGCGCCAAATAAAACTCCGTCTAATGCAAGCAAGCACTTCAGTCAAGTAGTTAGGTTCAAAGTGTACAATTGACAGCTAAGATGAATTTCATACATTTATGTGAAGTGCGGCCAAATCGCAACTGATGAAATTGAGTAATTTTTGACGTGGGCTGATTACTTTGAAAAATATCACTTGTTGTGATACATATTCTTTAATAGTTGAACTGATAAAAATATAATTCATATTTAAAAAAAAAAAAAATATAATAAGAAAAATTGGTAATAACTATTTATTTGGCATTAAATACTTTGTTGACGTTTTCAGTGGGGCATCTATTTCCACGCGACAGACGACACGTTTTCTATGGGTTAAGACCAGTGATGGCATTTCGGTATTATGGAAATGTACTAAGTAAAGAGTTCAAATGTACTTTTTAGATGTCGAATGTACTTTTTTCGACATGACCATTTTTAGAAATGGTCCAAATATTTTGAAAATGTATCGAAAATGTACTGAAAATGCGCCGAACATAGTGGGCCAAGTGTACCGAATGTACTGAAAACTTTTTGAATGTACTGACGATAATTCTTCACGACGCAAATATACTGAAAAAAGTACAAATGTACCGAAAATGCCATCACTGGTTGAGACTTTTAGTTGAAGATGCATAGGTTTGATACTCGGTTGACACAAGCCTTCGTTCGACAAGTTTAAAAGTGAATTTCACGTGGCTGTAGCCAGATCAGGATTTGGAATTCTTCGGTTTAAAGTTCACCGTCTTTTCTGCTCATCCGCTGATTTCAGTGTTTGAACTCTGGCTTAATGTATATATAAGCTTGTGATATTTTCCAATCGCATTCAATGTCAAAATCGTTTCGGAAGGGAGGGGTTATAAATTTCATTTCTCTTTTTTTCCAAAAAAAAAGAAATTACTTCTGAATACTCTGTACAATTTCAGCCATTTATAACTCATTGAAAAAATAATTACATGGCCAAAGTATAAGTTAAGTTTTTAAAAATTTGGAGACAGCTATGAGAACTACAATCATTCACAAATTAAACACTCCATTGTGACGAAGTGAAACCTTTATAATATTTCTGCATTTAATAAGATGGTACCAAAAGACCGACAATTACTCTGTGTTTCGTATTGATTCTATGATTAAGATTGGATTGAAAAAAAAATAACACTTTTGAGATTCGCATGACTATTTGTAGTACGTTTCTACAAATTTTTGGACCATTAAATTTTTATTATAAGAAGGTCCTTATCTTACTTATATGACTGAATAAAATGTTGGGCCGGAATATCACGCAACATATGCTGAGGGTAATCAGCGCAGTTTTACTCTAGTGGTGTAGTCAACGGGGATAATGGAAACAGTTTAATGAGTAATGGGGACAATTTTACATATTATAGATTAGTTTAAAACCCAGTATTTTTCCATTAGCCCATCACCAAATTATAAGTTTATTGATTCATCTAATGATAAGAACATTTTTTTTAGAGAATTCAAGTTCGCGTCTGATCTGTTTTTCAATAAATTTTTAAATAAGACATTAAAAAACAGAATCAACTGATTAGGTCTTAAATTTTAAAAGAAACTGACTGTAATTTCAGACAATCAAAAAATATGTTTTTAGGAACTTTTTT
This sequence comes from Tricholauxania praeusta, assembly GCA_949775025.1. Classification (NCBI taxonomy): domain Eukaryota; kingdom Metazoa; phylum Arthropoda; class Insecta; order Diptera; family Lauxaniidae; genus Tricholauxania; species Tricholauxania praeusta. The sequence goes on along the minus strand of OX459031.1, from coordinate 25,085,468 downwards.
CAAATTTAATAAAAAGTGGAATATCGATTTTAGATATCAGTATCTGACCATCTCTGACTTATTTAAATACACATATTCGACCGTTCAGAACTTGTTGAAGGAAACGAAACCCCTCAGCTATCGCACATAAGTTTTGTTACTGATATTTTCACGAAAAGCTATTTTTATAGGAAAAGTTGTACAACTTAAAAATAATTTTCGTATGGGAACATAAGTTTAATAAGGTATTAAAGACAATTTCCTATGTGGAATCCAATTCTACTGTTATATTTATTTAGTTTTAAAATTTAAAAGTAGTTAGCTTTTAGAAACATAATGTCCCGACTTGATTTTGTTACCACAATTTCTGAATTTATTTATTAATTTAATAATTATACTTACCCCCCGTTTTACACGTTTTACTTTTTTTACAAAATTTCGATCTTACATGGTTTTTAAAATCAAAAATTCATATCATCCATATGTTTTAAATTAATCAGGTAGCTATTTTCTGTGTAAATCGAGGTTTAGGTGTATTTAAAAAAAATTGAAATTATTACATGACGAGAAGACTATTTTTATAAAAAAAAAAATTATAAAACTCGTAAGATTATTTTACAATGCATATTTTTATCAAAGATTTCAAAAAAAATCAAACATAAAATGATTAGATCATTTTATCTACAAGTCAAACAGTTTTCGAGTAAATAGTACCTTTAACTTTGAAAGTTTTGGAAAACTTTCACTGCTGTGAAATGGAGAAAAAATACAATAAAAATGCGGATACCCGCTTATCTTCTTACGGAAAAATATACCAACGTTTTTAAATACACGGAGCCCCAAATTTAAAAGATTTACCGCAAAATGATTATTTCTAATGACATGAAGTTAAAAGCTTGCAAATTGCAACAAAGAAGCAATATAAAAACATAAAAGTTTTAATGAAAAAATCATGGCACAATCTGCAGCACACCATAAAGATTAAATTAAATCTTAAGATACTTGCTATAAACTTAGGGGGAAGTTATGTCTGATCGACTGGAAAATTTTTATGGCAATTTAAGTTTTAATAATTTCTGATTGATTGCAATGAGGTAGAAAATGATTTCATATAATTTTTAGTCAAAACAAAATGTAACGTTGCCAGTAAGTAAAATAAAAAAAAAGCTGATGATATTAATGCAAAAGTATTAAGAATCTCATATTTTAATACAATACTTCGCAGCCATGATTTTTAAGCTGCTACGTGTATTGCACACGAAATCAAGGCAATTGTCATAATTCGCATTTTTCCATCCGGCACACAAAGCAAGAAATAAAACACTGCTCTCCTCTGTCAGCTGGTAGAGTAGGAGAAGAGAAGTGCTTATCCTTTTGCCAGCAGAAGTCATCCATAATACAATAAAAATCCTTTTCTAGCTGCTATTCTTCTGTTCGTTGGGGTTCTTTAACATTTCTTTGGCTCTGATTTTTGTTTTTTTTTTTTTCTTTTGGACCAGCACCCTCTCGTAGCAACACAAATGCGATTATGACGACTCGATTTAGTTGTCATACAAAAGCACTTAACTTTGAAATTGTTCTGAATGATGATGACGATTATGATGATGATGTTGATGATTATGTTGATGATTATGGAGCTTAAAGTTGGACGTGGCATAGGAATGAGTGATCGTTAGAGTGTTTTGAAAATTTGAAATTATAAATTAGAAATAAGGTGTATTAACCTCAGTTGCTTCATTAACACATATCAATCGAACTTCTCATGAACTACTATGTCACCATTTGGTGAAAAATACTTCATAACATTTTGCCGTATGGGTTGTTGCCGATTTTATTCAAAATTCGTTTGTCCTTTGTGCGTATCTAAAATCTTTATAAGATCATACACCTATGGATTTCTAAACATCTGGAGGTCATAAATGCTTTCCGGATCGGTTCAAAGTGTTGGTTTAGGAGATACTTAATTGCAAAATAGGTAAGACACCTTCCATGCAAAAATAAAAATCATAAACCGCTTTGTTTTGGCACCTATAGCATCTAAAGTTTGATACATTGATGTATATTTTCTGTACTAAGAACCATAAAAAATATAGAGGGACACTTAAAAAGCTGCAACTAAATAAACACTTATGGTAACTATATTCGTGAAATTCGGTACATAGATTCAGATCAAAAACCCGGATGTTAGAACCACAGAGAATATAGGGCGAATAATTAATACAAAAATTGGTCTTAAATGCCACTGAAGCTAAAATATGAACAATACAACTAAAAGAGCATTTTTATTTCACAGATTCAGATGATTCTAATTCGATTTATAGCGATTGTAGACTTCAGTTCGTTTAGCTTTTGCAATGATCATTAATAAGGCGAAATCGTAATCGTATAATTTTCGAAACTACATACTAATCACATGACTAATTATATGTAAGTCGCTTGCTCCAGATTGGGTAATACCAACAATAGAGTTTAGCTACTACAACCATTAGCCTTTATAGCTAATTTGGGTAGTCCATAAAATGTAAACATATGACATATATGATATTTCATATCAAATGTCCCTTGTCAAAAATCAAATATAACCGATTGACCTCAAACTTGGTTAAAGTATTGTCCTCGATAGAGGAGATTTTCTCGAAAACTAAAATACACCCTCGCGAAAAATAAAGTGAAGAAATCTCAGCATGGAAAAAAAAAACATCAAAACTACCCATCTTCAAGTTAAAATAAATTTATTTTTGATTTTGTAAAATCATGGTAAAATTTTTAAGTTTTCTAAAAATAATAGCGACTATTTCAAAGGCCATAAAAATATATTGAAAGCACTTCGACTACACTACATAAATCAGAGGATGCGAACCAAAAATCTCAAAATATCACCCACCCTATATTCAGCTAGTTTTTGAAGAAACAGAAAAATATTTTAGATATATAAAATTACCATCCAATAGGACAACACTTTGCCCAAGTTTGAATTTAAGCGGTTATGTCCGACTTTTGGCTTATGATATTTGACATGATATGCGTCATATATGTATCTATACTTTTGGAAATAATACTGACAATTTTGTCCATCCACCAGCGTTGATATAGCAATTTAAGATTGAATTGTTTTTTTTTTTTAATTTCAATTATTCCAATGCTCGTTTCGCTCACCAAAACATATACTGAACTTTTATTCAATGGCTTAAAAATAAATTATGTAAATCAAAGGGATAGTTAAATTTTTCTTACATTTTCAATTCACCCTTGACAACACTTCGCAAGCTTCACTTACAAAAAGCAACTCCTGATTTTTTCTAAGGAAGTGCGGTCGCAATGCGCAGCACATTTAATGGCAGCACTTTAGCGCTCAACTAGTGGCAGCTACAAGTGGGGTATTTTTCGTACTTTTTTTTGTTTTTCGCATGTATATATAATATGACAAAGAATTATGTGTGTGTTATTGTATGCGCGTAAATGTGCGTATGTGCAATGGGTCGTAAAGTCATATAAATCTTTATTACTTCAATGGTAGCAGGCAGCTGCAAGGGCAAAGCAAATTTGTTGAACAATTGACACTTAGTTGGCTTAAATGTTTTAAGCCAACTAATTAGTGGTAACTATTTTGAAAGAATTTTCTATTGTACAAAAGCTTTAAGAATTTTTGAGATTTGTTATTTTTTTAATTTTATTTTTTCATTTTCAATTAAAAAATCAATTTGTATAACTTACCACCGCCATTTTTGTAGCACAAATAGGGAAATCTCCAAACGTTTGCTAAATCTACAGCGAATCCAATAACAGATAATAAAAAATCGACTTTGCCTCCCCATGTTTCACGTTGATCGGAGCTATCGTTTTCGTCACGTGGTGTTGGTGTTTTAGCTATCTGTCCGGTCGGTGACATCGCCAAGGCGATGTCGTTTTCTTCGTCGACGCCGCACTCTAAATCTGAAAAGAAATTAAAAAGAAAATAAACTTAAATCAAAATATAGTTGTAATGCATGCAAAATAAAGCTTATTAGTCGAAGACAAAATACCGGAGGAGCAAGCAAGTAAAATGGGAAGATAAGAAACAAAAGAAAAAACATTTTCAATTATTGCAAGTAGCAAATTATTGTTGGCAGCATTAATACCATGCAGCAAATACCTACTACATTTATAATGAGTTGCGTTATTGAATGATTTATTTGGTATAAAGTCCTGACAGCGTTTTACCTTCTGTGGCCAGGTAATAAGGCTAATAAGTTTTGTCGAGAAATATGACACTAGAGCCACTATTGTTTTATATACTTAAGTTACTAAAACTTAATAAAAAGAGACGCAGATGTAGAGTTGAAACAAAACCAAAAATCATATAAAAGGGTGTAACTAATTTGTATTTGTTAATTCTTCTTTCCTGCCAAATAAAAATATTTATTAATTTACATTCAATATTATTGGCAGTTTAAATTATGGAGTGTATTCATTTTAGGATTGCATAAGTTTTAGGTTATTTTAAACGGTATAAGAAATACTTCACTCTAAGGACTACTTTAGAGCTGCTACATTTCAACGACGCACGATAAAATTAAGAGAAGATATGGATGTCATCTTCTCTGTTGATTCTTTTGAGCATCTTCGTAACGTTGGGTGCTTAACTCTATTCTATAGATACTATAATTGCAAGTATCTCAGAAAAACACTCAGGAACTAGAGCCAGCAGTTAAGGTAGTTTTCCGCAGAACTCAGGCCCACCGCAGATACTTATGTATGTGCTGAAAATTAATGCAAACTTCATTAAAAGTGTGGAAGTCTGCACTTGACCGATTTCATTTTCTATGCTTAATTCCAATGTATCATATCTGAATGAAAACAAATATTTTCTATACCTTTACCACAGTAATATTCTCAAGGTTTCTCTCTATAATTTATATCTTTTTTCCAAGCCAAAAACAAACCAAACGTCAAACGAAAACAGTTCGGTCCTCGCCTTCAACAAAAACCGATGATTTTTGAAGGTTCTAATATCTGAAAAACCGATGATTTTTGAAGGTTCTAATATCTTACCAAAAAAAAAAGCCCGAAAAGCTGAAGCTTATGCAGCTACTTCGGATAATAAATGTAATTTTATCTAGTAGAGCAATATCTTTCGACGCAACCCAAATCCAATCGCAGTTGCTGGCATCAAAGGTTTTTTCGGAAGGCTTAAAGCATGTAAGCTGTAGATTGAAATTTGGTCACTAGCTAAACTATAATTCTCAAAAGTAAATTTGATCAGCACAAGTTTCCGTAGCTTTTGGACCATCCTGCAAAAGCTTATCAATATGAGAAATAATTCTTTGCAAAACATTATATATGAGAATAATAAATAATGGCGATACTGATGTTCATACATTTCCTACACATATACTTATTTCACTTTTCAAATTATATCCCTTCAACATTGCAACTTTTCTTCAAAGAGATTTGGGACCTTTTTTCTTCTAATAAACGTTCTGGGGATAATAATTTTTATATACTACTTATATCACGTAGATGCAAAGACATTTTTAAGGTCAAATGATAGCGACATCATAATAGGATCTATGTGCTCCATATCAGATAATGTTCAACTTCAACAAATACATACTTGTCAAAGAAGGTGAACTGTACGCCACTGTTTGGAATCTTAGCCTTTGGCGTCCCATTTCTATCCACAAGGCAGCAGAATCTAATTAATTGCTACACGCTACATGCACTCTGCCTTATTCACCATTGGGCGATCCAATTGTTCCAAACTTTATTCTACACAAGCTTTTGATAATCAATGAATAAGCACTTTGTTGCGTACAGTGTTCCAATTATGTACGGAGTCACACTTACCTATCCAAGATGATTGATTCATATAATATGTGATCAACTTTCACTTTAACATTGATCGTAAAAGATAAAAGTTACAATACTTTGGTTGAGAAATAAAATAGCAAACACAAGTTGTAACCCTAAGAAATGGAATGATATCTTACCAAAATATACATGATTTTTTTATTTAAATTTACTACTTTTGCCTAATGAATTATAATTAAGGACCCAATAGTACTGAATATAAATAACCAAGGGAAAGGTAATCATAACAATGTCATAAAAAAACGACCTTCTTATTACAAGAGAGAAAAAAACTGTCATCACTCCATAAGCGAACGAGCGATTGTTTGACCATTGAGAGGCACTTGATAAGCATTTTAAGTCATTTGCATGTTGATGTCAGCACAGTAGAATTCAATGAAATTTCCGAACCCAACCGCTGAATGAGTGAGATGTCATATGTAGGAGTTCAGGTTTATACATGTACATACAACTGAATGTTTATGACTAAGCGCACAAGTACAAGTGATAATGGAAGTGGAAAATGTTTTCATTTATAAGGCAGGTGTGACAAAAGCAATGGCTGGCAAGGTAGGTGAGAATTGAAGCAAACTGTGCAACGTTATTGTTTTTACTGTGCATCAAAATATCAAAAAATAGATCTCAAATATTTTTAGTTTTTTAAATTATAATTTCAATATCGTAAATATAGAAACCAAATCAGAAAAAATCCTTCAGAAATAGTAATAAAAATTCAGTAAATTACATTTCGTATTATTTTGTGTTAAAATTTTTGCATATAATATTGACAAGTGAACTAATGAAGTCCTTTTACTATCAGAGGTCAAAATATTTTCAAAAATATCAACAAAATTTAAATTTACTTTACTATGTATTTATAACCGATTGTAATATAATTTAAGTTTGTTATAGCGATAGTCAGTCAATTTGTTGGTGAAGCGCTATTTCTGGTTTTTTATCGAAAAGCGACACCACTGACCTCTAAATTTCAATCTTCTGACTCAAAATTTATTTTTTAACTTTATTTAGTAGCTTTCTTTGCGTAACTTAATTATTTTCACAGCTTATCCATGCCATTTTGAAAACACAGAGCGTTTTGTTCAATGTTGTAGAAGTTGAGATTTGGTGGGTAAATACTTGAGGTCAATGAACTTTGAAGCAAAAAAAAAATTGGTCTCCTCGAGACAAAAACATCGAAACATCATGTTTTAAGATCCGACTGTAAATGCCAGAGATATGACGAAAAATTTAATAAGAGAACCGCTACGTTCGGTAAAAAAATTAAAAAAATTTTTTAAAATAGTTTTAATGGAATAATCGAAATATTTCAATTGGCAAAGTTTAATGATTTTTTGCAAGCTTTAATTATCTGACACCAAAAGGGTACATTGAGATGGTAGGAACTGAGATCTGGTGGGTAAGAACTAGAACGGGGTCCTTGATGTCAATGATCCTCAAAGCAAAAAATTGGTCTACTTGAGACAAAAATATCGATATATCATACTTTAAGATCGGACTGTAAATGCCGATGATATGAAGAAAAATGTAGATGCGCGACCTCTATTTTCGGTAAAGAAAAAATTTTTTCGAAATTGTCTTACAAAAATGCTTCAGATTTGATGGTGTACGGTGAACTTTTTTTGTTTGCCTGTAAGGTAGTACGCTCTAGTGTACAGATATGCATGAATTTTGAATTTTTATGAGAAATGAGTTTTTAATCCTTTAGTGGTAAGTGGGGGTGCTGGGGGAAAAGTGTGCAGCTAAAACTCATTTTTATTGTAAGATATTATTTTGGACACGTAATATAAGTAAAGTCTACGTTCTGGAATTTGAATATTTTTTTTTTTTTTTTTTTTTTGAGGGACATTCTTTTAAACGTATTTTTTAGTATAATTTTGGGGTTGTGTCAAAATTTGAGGGTGATAGAAAAATTCTGACCTCGGATTCGTGTTTAGGACGCCAAAATACATACCGTATGATACCTCATCTTCCAACTACAAGACTTTTTTTTTTGTGGTCCTGTGTTATCATGATGAAGATGATTTAAAAACTTTCCTCTCAGAATCGTTGCAATAAATTCAGCGACTCATGTATAATATACATTATTAAGAAGCTAGATCAAGACTTAAAATCACTTTGAATATTCACAAGTGTCACTTGCACTTATCAGAATTATTATTTTGCATACAAAAATTAGCGAACTGAAGTGTTTTTGTTTATACAACAACAAAAAACAAGTTATGGAGAAAGCATTTTTTTTAACTAATAATACTATAAGTCCTTGTTTACTTACAGCAATGCTGATGAAAATTATGAGTAGTTCTCATATGATGAATATATTTTGGAACAAACATTTTAAAAGTTTTGCTTTCATTAATTTGTTCACCACTGTATATCTCTTTACCGGAAAATAACTTTTATCTAAGTATGATATCAACAAGAAAAATTGTTTATATTTTTGTTAGAACTCTTCATATGCAACTTAAGTAAATAATATCACTGTCTAAGCCTGTGGCTTTTATATTACTTGTGGTGCATACTGCTAGTATTTACGTACGTCTAATTAAGAATACGAGATTTTTAAAACAGCGATTTATTATTTAAGTTGTGAGTTCACATTAATTAAGCAATTAGTATGGTTTTCAGTTGGTTTGCGTGTGAGTTGTGTACGTTTAATGTACTTAATTTATGCTACACAACTTAAAATTAAAACTATTTTTTAGCAAGATGAGCGTCATTTTTTTATCAATACTATTTTTAATCGCTTTCGCTTTTACACATTCCACTATATTACAGATTAAGACTCTAGGTTGCAATACAGTCTAGTGACGTAGGCGATTTTTGTTGAAGCTGTAAAGATCTTGACGTGGAAGAGTCTGTTTTTCATTATCTTTTTGAGAGCCCAGGGCTGTCAAATCGGCAATTTAAGATATTCAAATGCCACTTCTTCGATTCTCTTGAAAACATCACTCAAAAGTATTCGAAATTAATTTTGAAGCTTATAAAAATTTCGAAATGGTTTTGTATACATAGGTTGACAATGAAATTATAAGCTGGGTCCAACTGCAGGCTAAGTTATGATGACAATTATCATCTCCCGCGATAACCTAGCCACAGGGTTAATCCATGGCTGCTACCTTTGTACAAGTTTAAAGTAAAGAAAAGTTCTGAGTTTACTTTCTAACTTATGAATATTATGTTAGTAAATATTCCGAAAAACTTTAAATACGTTGAAAAAAATATGAAAACTCGAATAATATTGAAAAAAAACTAAAAGTGCTTAGAAAATCATAAGAAGTTTAAGGAGTCAAAAAATGTTTATGATACGGACACTTTTGAAAATCGTTAAAAACCGTTGATTTAAGATAAAAAATGTTCAAATATTGATACATTAAATATGTCTATAAATCTGCATGCATGCTAAAAACTTCAGCAAAATGCGAAAAAACTCGAAAAATGTTGAAAAATATTGAATTATTTGAAAAATTCGAAGCGTTAAAATAGTAGAAAAATGTTCAGAGCCTTAAGGACGTTTATGTGAAATTTAGTAGGTATAATACACCTTCTCCAAAAAAGTTACCAAATGCTTACATACATATCTACGATTTTTTCTCTCAAAGCTAAGGCCATTTGAAGATGGCATAAGCTTTGAGGTTTGTAAAAGAATTTCTTTACCCGTATGTAATTCACAATTATCAATTAAATGGCCATAACTTTGCAATGAAAAAGCACAGATAAGCATTCAACTCATTTTGCTGAGAAAAAATAGCACTAATTGATCCAGCTATTACTTAAAAAAAAGCTCAAGTATTGTTTAAATCCCGCAAATAACCTGAAACGCAACAAAAACGCCATTTTTCTGCTTAATATATCTCAAAATCCTGATGTGGTGAACAAATCCTGACAGAATTCAGCACAAAAACTTGCTCCGGATAACATCAACAAATTCTGATAAAATCGGTCAATCGAAAACACAAATAGGAATCCATCACCAACTGGCAAGCTAATTCGTTCAAAAAAAAAATCTTTTTCGAGAACCACTAAAAGACCACAGCAACTACCACCGCGATAATAAAAGCATTGATATTTCTTAATAACAACAAACAGCGGGTTTGTTGAAATATTGAAAGCCTGAAATTCTGACCCGACGGCATGGTGGATATTCCGAAAAAAAAAAAAACATTTCGCTGTTCAGGAACAACAAGGATATTGCCAATCCAAGTTAAAGTCCTGACGAAAATCCTTCCCCAGCCAAAGTCAGCGAAAAAAAAAGAACAACTTTTATGAAAACAGAAAGTGGTTTCGGCCAAACAGCTCATGTATTGATCAAATAAATAATCGTTGCATTATCGTGAAGCAGTTAAATGATTTGCAGGCTTTGTAATATCTAACCTTCATTTAAAACATTATTCTTATGGGTTGCTGCTATAGACATTTTGTTGGAAAAGACAACGAAAATTAGGTAATTTCAATCAACCACCTGTTACTTCTATGACTTTACTATTAGCGATTGTCTAATGCAATAGATTTTTTATATTGGCATTTTACGTTAATTAGAAATAAATTGCTTTTATTCTTTTCAAAATTTTCGAGGAAAAATCGCACAATTTTTTATTTTTGGAAATCGAACATTTTTCGACTGAGTTTTTTGCAATCTAAATTGTTCTTTTTACAAAAATTTTTTTATATTTTTACCTGAGTCTGCATTGGCCTTAGTATAACAAGTATTCGACATTGCGAGTTATTCGCATATTACTCCTTTTTAAAGTCTGTTATTTATCTCATTGAATAAAAATGAGTTTTAATCAATAAACAAATGCCATTGACATTTGTTATAAAACAATATTCAGATATGTATATATAAGAATTTCATAAGCCGCACTCTTGTATCACTTTTTATTTGAATTAATTTTCTGTAATAATTTCCACTTTACTAAGCACATTTTATTTATCGGTATCCTTTCTTTTCAGATGTTTTTATCCTTTCTTAAATGAGCATTGAACTATATGCCCATGTAGTGGTAAACGTTATTGTTACTACCGTCGCTAAATCACTCGCTCCCGCTACTTTACATGATAATCATAAGACCGTAATGCGCTACAATCCATCACGTTCTTCAATCAAAACTCAACTGATTTTGTTGTAAGCAACAGTTTATAGCATCACAGCACAGAATCCGAGTGCGACAGTTGAATGGGTCAAGCAATACAAACAGGTTGCGCTGATGCTAATCCAAAACGGGCAGTAAATGTAGAAAGTACAAGTGAAACTGTGGTGTTATCCACGAGTACCAATTGGAGTCATATTCATTAAAATTTAAATCTTTGATACTAAATAGATTGGCATGAGTGTTATTCACCAAATATGTGTTAACATTAAATATTCTGCCCCTCATTTACATTGAATACGTATTTTAATAAATCAATTAAACACCGGTTTGTAGCAGCATGTGGTTGTTTGCATACGAGATGCAAATACCAGAAGCAATTGAGTGATTGCATTTGTGCAATTAAAATGGTAAATTATTTTCATACTTACGAGTATATTGTTGACAATGCCGGCGGCAGTAATGTACGACATTCAATTATACTTTTAGTGGCTAAAGTGGGTAACTTTATAAGCTTTTAATTTTTTTTTTTTTAAATTGCAGCGGGTCTTATATTTCTGCTGTGAGATGTCAAAAAAGTTAAGTATAGTTAATCTATTTATAAATTGAATCGGTCATTTTGAAAATGATTTATTTCAGAACATTCAAACTTTCGAAAATATTCAGTGTAAATTGGAAAAATTGTTTTGCCGCAACAAAGAAAGAAACCTGATACAAAGATGCCCATGCTCTTATTATGATGGGGAAACATGATGGTATATTGTGATTATCACTTAAGAAATAAGGCCATTTTAGTCTGTTTAAAGCAATTTTACTGTCAATTTTTCAAAATTCAATGAAAAAATCAAAATTTTCATCACATGTTTTCGTTAATGTTATCGATAATTTTTCTTTTTTGGTAAGAACTTAATGTAAACAATAAAGCATATATTTCGAAACTTAGCGACCTGCATAAAGTATGTATAGCAGAAGACAATATCCGCAGATATATACTATATACCCATGCTAAAGTTAGACTTCCTAACTACTGAGAAAAAGTCAATTACTTAACGGGGGTTAAATGGATGGTCGCATATCCCTTTTCTCATTATGATATAGACTTTATACAAATTTTCACCATATATTCCCAGATCGATGGAGAACCATTGACACTGTTTTTTGTATGAAAACCTATAAGAGTCCTTTTAAAATTGGACAAGATAGTACCTATTTTCAAGTGAATATTTTTACCCAATAATGACTTGCGATACTGAAACCCCCAAAAGTTGAAAGGTATTTTATGAAAAAACTTTAGATGACTTATTTTCAAATTGCAACTTATTTTACCAATTACACAGTTACGCAAAAATAAACTTTCGGGTAAGCCCAGAAGTTAATAGATTCGAAAATTTTTTGTAGGCTTAATGTAATTTAATTTTCAGTTTTTCTACTTCATATCACGATTTTCAGAATACCTTTTTAAGAGGTCAAAAGGAGATGTTTCGTGGCATTTTTGAAGTGATCTCTCTATTACTGAATATAGTAAAATCACAGTTTACAGGGTATGAAAGTTGTTCAAAAAAACAAAGGTTATACCTCTGGGGGTAAGCCTGTGATATTTTGAAAGAATTTCGGCGTATTTTTGGGGGCCGCAAAACAGACCTCGAAATTTTTCCTAAATGTTGTGTAACTTTTTTTGTTTTCTTGTTTTTATTAGTAAATGGAAATAACTTGAGAGAATGTGTAGGTGATTCTTTTGTAATTCGTTTTCGAGAGTCAAAAGTGAGGACCTTTTTTTGTGTTGATTGGGGGAGAGGGGGTAGGTGGCAAATAACCTACTCGCTCCCGGCGCCCAATGTACACGAAACGCCACTGGATTTATGTACTTTCAAGAAACAACCTTTCTTACCACAGCTGAACATCTTCGGACTGGAGGGGACTATATCCCTGAACCGTGAGGAATCCCAACCCGCGCTAGTACATGATAAGAGATTGCCTGTTCTGTGGTAATCGAATAGAAGGACTTTTTATTTTTGGTTACTGCTGCTGCGGGCCTCATTCAGATACTGTGCCTTGCAAAGGAGATTTTATTTTATGAGTGAGTGACCTTTTTTTGGATTGGTCATCAATATGTAATTAATTTTATATTTGTATTAAAAATTTTTTTAATTTTAATTATTAGAACCTGAAGAAAATTGAGAGTTTCCTTTGTGTAGGGTATTAAAATAAATAGTTTAATTATTCTCTGATTTTATTTTCAAATATACTTTTGATTTTAAATGGCTTGTTTGGGTCATAATACCCACATCAAAATTACACAGTTGTTAACACTTGTAAGTAATATAAACAGTAAAATAGTGTTAATGGATTGCAAAGCTTAAATTGCAATAACGACGTTGCAAATTAATATTTCTATAATATTTATTCAAATGAATTACTTGATTTGGCGATAATCTATTTTTACTTTATTGCAATTATTATACATTTACATTTCAAAAATATATTTACGTGAGTATTTTACCCATAAAAATTAGCATTGATCTACAAAAAAAAATAGATCTGAGATGATTCAAATATTATTCAATTATATTATTATTGTATATATTATATTATAATCAGTTAATAAAATGTTAAAGCAGGTCCACAATTTTTTGAAACTTATGACTTCCATAGGGTTAAAATCCAATTCAAATCTAAAATTTGGTTTTAGTAAATTTAAATTTGTGTACTTTATCTATGAACATCAAATAGTCAATAGGCCTTTTTTATCGAACTGCTCAAATAAAACTTATCCAGTTTTTTTAATGAGTGTTTAAGCCGCTTGGATATAATTTTTATGTATGCAATATTGTTTAAAATAAAAGAGAGTGTAAGCAAAGTCACACAAAATAGCATATGGAAAAGAATATTTTACCCAAAGTATAAAAATTAAAATTGCCAAAAATCTATCAGATCAGATTTTGGGGATGGTTTCTTTAAATTAAAACTTAATGCCCATTGTAAAGATATTTTTGAGCAATTTCTAATTTTTTCTCAAGAAAAACAGCTGAAAAATAAATATAACTCTAAAGCTTTCAATAATCGCCTAAAAGTTTCTTCTTGGATAGTAATATTTCCAAAGTAATATCGATTACTTTTAACTTAATTCTGTTTGCGTAGTTCTAATTATTGAACGATTTTCTTCATTTTGATTTTTACCGATAACAAGTATATCGTGCTAAGTTACTGATTTGATTTAGAATGAGCAATACTAGGCTATTTAATGCTGCAACAATAATTTTAAAATTTTTTTTTGCTTAAAGATTTGATAGAAAACAGTTCGTCATCAAAAATATGTTTTTGCTCGTAAAAATTGTTTTTTAGCACGATATACGTGGAGATCATCAATATATATCACTTTTTTTGAAAGGCTCTGAAACAGTTTTTGTTTGCTTTTATTACTATTAAGTTGAGTCAAATGATGTAAAATGCTTTAATAAATAAGAAATGAAGATGCGACGTCTAAGCTTACCAGGGCAATACAGTTTCAAACTGGATTCGAAGGGCGGTTGTTGAAAAACTTTTAAAAACTTGGTTTTAGTGAGACTTAAACTGTGAGTTTCCGGCATGAAAAAAATCAAGGAGACATTTCGAAAAAAATATAATGTAAGCAATTAGTAATTTCTTAGCAGTTTACAACAGGCTTTATTTTCATCAGAGAAGACCACTGACCAAAATCATTTATTTAAAATCTACTTTATATTTTGCCGTTTTTCAGATTTTTTATAATTTATAAGACTCTGTAAACAACACTATTTTTCGAAAAATTCTTGTTCAAATGTTTTTGAATTATGCTGCAAGATAAATGTGAAGAAAAAATTATGTGTAAAGAAATAAAAATTTACCTTGAAAATTGAATGACCAGATATTTTACACTACATTGGACACACTTTAGGCCGTTTGTAACATAATACGGGAAGTTTCATAAGTTCTTTTTGTAAAACTAAGTTCTCCAAAAAAATCAGATCAAATGAGGTCAAAACCTTAGAATTGTGGAATATAAAATTCTTATAAGTTTCCAAATATTGCACATTGAAAATGTTTTTGTAAATTAAATAAGTTTTAAGTTAATCTAAATAAAATATTTAAAAGATTTTCAAACTTTTAATTAAAGTTATGTTAACCGTCAGACATAGTTTGCAGTTTTTAAAGTATTAAATTTCTCTAAAGTTGAAAAGCCTTTAAAACACTTTAAAGTTATTGAACCAAATAAATTATGAACACTTTTACAAATTATTGCCAGTAACTTTTATTTTAACAAAGGACTATTTCGCGCCAACGGTAACACTAAAACTAATGAAGGTTTTTCAATTGTAACATCGCCTTTTATACCCTTGCGACAAGTGGTTGCATTGCTGAAAATATTCTGCATTCATCATCTCCAAGCGTCAGCATGTGGCTGCCCTCACACGCATGGAGGATATTTTTTAATGTAAGTCGCTAGTAACGCATGCGTTGTTTTGCCCTTTTGTGGACGGACGGACGCTTTTGTCAAAGTTCGTTTTTGTTGCTGTTGCTGTTGCGGAAATTTGCAATTATATACTGTTGCTCGTTTGTAGAACTTTTCACAGACAACAGCAACGTTCAGTATCAGCAGTTGCTGCGGTGAAAATCTTGGTCTCAAGCGGAAGTGAAAAATTGTCGAGTTGGGTTGCTTACATTTCCTGTTGTGGTGAATTGCATAAGATTAAAGCTTTCCATAATTTTTCAGTTCAAAGGAAAGCTTTTTGGTTAAACGATAGGGTGACTCAGATAAACTTTTTTTAACGAAATATGCAATTAATTGACTTATTCTACAAAGCAAACAACTGTAGCAACTATAGCTGGAAATATGACGTTACTATGGAGGGGAAGGAGGGGGCAGTGTGTGATCTATTGTGAGATGGGAGAGGAAGGAAGGGTATATTATAGTGGAAGGCAGGAAAAATTTTGAGCCGTTCTATTTTTTATGAAAACTTTTAAACTTTTATAGTTTGTAAAAATATTCACTTTGCCAGAGGTGAAAACTTTAAACATTTCAATTAAAAACTAAGGGTTTGAAGAAAATTCTCACAAAATTTTAACTTCTTAGATCAAACCTGCGAACGGCGCATTTTTTTTTTTTTTGTTTCCTCGTACAATTCGTATGAAAAACATAAAAGCAAAACAACGAAAAACAAATTTTTTTTGTGTTTTAGTAAATTTTCTGATTTTCATTGTTTTGCTTTTTCGTTTTTCATACGAATTGTACGAGGAAACAAAAAAAATGCGCCGTTCGCAGGTTTGATCTAGGAAGCTGAAATTTTAAGAGAATTTTCTTCAAACCCGATTCTATTTTATAGGCATTAATGACCGCATTTTTTTTAAAAAAAAAATAAAAATACCTCCTTTGGGTGTATTTTTTCCGCATTTTTAGTCACACGGAAAATGTGGGCGTGGCTGTACAACAGTGGGTGGCGACCCCCATTCAACTAAATAACTCAAAACGCTATATCTTGGCACCGAAGGCAGACTTTGTCTATGTTTTAGTAAGTAGGTTTTTTCGTTAAATTTCAACGGAATTGGACATAAGCTTTGTTCGCGCAGTTTTTAGGTTTGAGCTAGGAAACTAAAATGTTGGGACAAGTATTTTCATTCCTCAAGCTATAATATAGGAAAAAATAAACAAAATCCCTGTCCTAAAGTTTAAAAAAAAACACCCTAATGGACAATGTACATTGTACATCCTTAGGATTGATAGCAAAATAACATATAAAAAAAATCAAAAAAAAAAATAGAAGATGTTGTATCAAAAATATTTTGAGATAAATTTTTATGAAAGATAAAATTAATGTTTAAACAAAAAAGTTGTGGGGTTTTTTAATTCTATTCCTCATAATTTTTGAAATACTTACTTTTAAAAATACGTTCAAAAAGTCAAAAAAAAAAAGAACAAAGTGTGCAGTTATTTTAAGAATGACCGATATGCATTTCAGATATGTACATAAATATGTCAATACTTCAAAAATATTAAATAATTTTATGATATACTTAACGCAATCATGAACAATTATTTGATAAAAGATCAAAACAGTCGCAGTCATACTTCCACTAAATGAAAGAATCACTTGGTAAACAAATTCAATCTACTAAAATTAGTCAATATGTATAAATAAAAATAAAAAAGGCAAATTATTTTTACCCAAAAAAAAAATTAATTGCCTAGGAACAATTATTGCCCCCAAACCTCCTACAAAGATTTGGACAGAGATAATAATGACAGTCTAGCTATCTGTCTGCTTGCCGATATACAAACATAAAATAAAAAAAAGTATACAATTTGATGTTTAGTATTTCTGATGAAACGCAGCAACAGCGAACAAGGCGGAATAAAAAACAATTGGCATAAACAAAAATATCCATACTAGAAACTATTTCGAAAATAAACCCAAAAATGTTTGTTTTTCTCTCAATCTTATTTTGCCGTAAGCGCCACGCTTCTGGCGATCATTTCGAAAAAAAAAACCTTTTCGAAAATGAAAATAAGATTAAAAAATTCATAAGAGTTGCCAAGTATGTTATTTCATCAAGCACCAACTGATAAGTTAGTAACATTATTAACTTATTTGTTAGAGCTTTATTATTTATTAATTATTTGCAAATTATTTGTTTGTTTTTTTATCACATTTATTTCGGAATGCTTCCAGCCCACTTGTCATAGGGTGGTCTTTAGAGGAAAACTTTTAGAAGAAAACTAATGAAATATATTGATTATGAAAATGTAGTGACAATAAAATTTATTCGTTATGAAATAATAGTTGGTCTTTACAGCAAACATTTTCATAAAAAATTGGACTTGAACGATTGTCGAACATCCAAAGAAAAGTTCATTTACTATTTAATAATGTTTCTCAAAATTTGGTGTTTTATTGAAAAGAGTAAGCCTTCCTTCCAATTATTCAAAAAATATTAATCATTTAAATTGAGATAGGTCGGCATAATCTTCAGCATAAAACTTGGTGGAAGTGTTTGACTCAGTACCAATAAGTTAGAACCGTAGATATCTCTTAGTAGTTTTCTTCATTCTTCCAGGAAATTTTGCCTGGAATCCGAAAATAAATTGGGTATAAAATTGTAAAAGAAGAAAAACAAATCGATATCAAGCCAAAAAATCTTATCTACGATTATGTTTGACTAATTTAAGCCATTTCGAAATTTACCATACAAACAAATTTTTTCATAAAATGCCAATATATCAGATTTTCTTACAAAATCTATGTTTTAATCCAAACACATCGATTTTCGGACTAAGATTATCTGCATATTAAGATTTTATCAAGTTATTGTGTTTTGAAATTGGTATGTTCTGGTAAATTTTGCCTTAACACCATACACTTAAAAGATGCACAAAAAATAAGCATACTGGTTCATATATTAAAGGCGAAGATATTACTTCTATATCTAATCGTTGTTTCTCAGCTTGGACTCATTTGCACGAAAAGTATGAATCGACATCTATATTGAGCTTGAATTTATTGAAAAATGCATTACATTCATTTTCATGCTAAAATAAATTTGAGCAATTAGATTTGACTGAGATATTTTCCTTAAAATCCCATTTAGATTTCGATACACATTTTTTAAACATTTCAAATTTAATTTTATTTAAGTTAAACTTAGATTTGACCAATTTTCAAATTAAATTCAAAATATCTACCACAAATTTTCTTCAAAAAACTTATGTAGTTAGACTTAGAAGGAATTACTTCTTCATTTTATATCCTAAGAATTCTTTTCGGGGATTGCTCAATGTCAACAAAAACTTTACGTTAGATGAAAAGATCAAATAATGGCAATCCTGAACATGAAACAAATTTCTACAATAAAAGAAAAGTGCTTAAAAGAATATTCTTCGCCACTGCAACAGTGAAAATTCGAAAATTCATCTGAGTAAAAATCAGTCAACAATGGATTTCTCTCCGATTCGGTATAAAGAAAATGAACTAAGAACGCAAACGTCGCGTACACTCGCAGTTAATCGCATATTAAAAATAGAACATTTTTCCGCTTTTTAAATACTCGCGGTATCTAAAGAACTTTGTGAATTCTTTTGTATGACAATGCTTGAAAATTTATTGTTTTAATTTAAATGCAAGTTAAAAAAATTAAATCTATAAAGAAGTAAATGCAAATTAAGTGAAGAGTGTAATAAACATAATTAATTGTTGGAGAATTAAAAAGTCACAAGCCGTTTTTATATAAGCAAAATAAAAATAAAATCAAAGGAAAAAATTCTGTGAAATGTATGTACGATTAAAGGAAGTGCAGGGTGTGTGCCATAAAGTGTTGTGTTGAAATTTACGCCGCAGTAAAAAATTAATAAAAACTTTATAGGGTACTTTTAATAAAAAAGTATTAAAATTAGCTCTAATTTATTTATCAAAATCTATATATGACTCCTAGGAATGCACATATTGCTATATATTAGTCATTTAACCTGTGCGCTACTAAAACTTTTAATATTTTGTGTTATTATTTTGAAAATTTGCCCAATTTTGTCTTACCCAAACACAAACATAACCTCAATTTTATGTTTTATAATCGCATTTTAAAAATACTCGCATTTGAAAGGCGTTGCGACGCTTCATTCATCGTCTGGTGTTGAGAAATCGTTGCATATTAAATTTTTTTTTAATATTCTTGCTTGATTTTATCGTACGTTTTTTTTTTTTTTTTTTGTGATTTGTTTAATTTGGTTTCCTCCGAATTGTTTTATTTCATTTTGTTTTTCATGTTTTTGAATTGTTGCGGGCGTCTACACGTAGTCTCTATATAATTTTTGGTATATTGTGTGCGGAAGTTAATTTTGTTTGATCGAAACAATTTCTCAAATGTGTATTGAAAAAATGGTCTCAAAGGATTATACGTGAATGACTAAGAACTCATGTAGTACTCTGCTGTGTTCTATTCTCGTTATGTTCAATGACCTTATGTATTCTTTTAGTCAGTTTTATTACACCTCGTTCATAGAAGGACCTGTCTCTACTGCCATAAAAAAAATTACTGCTTGTCTAAATTTCCTATGATTCAAGCTTCAGGTACGGGAGAAATATGCATACACAATAGGTACTAAATTATCACAAATCTAGGATAGCTTCAAAAGAACCTTCCCTCCTACGAGGGTACCCTCCTTCGTTTGTTTTGTCCGTAGTGCAGAAGAACCATCTCAAAAAACAAAACTCTTTTTGGGGATTATACCAGAATAAATATTTATCGGTCGCATGCAATGGGTTTTCTTAAAATATTAATAGTGATAGAGGTAAGCCGGATATGAGGTAGCCACTTCAACTAAGAGCCACACCTGGAAGCTTGATTAAATATATGATCCTTTTCCTGTTTTGTTCGGTTAGGGGGTCTTGAATAGTTAATCACCATGTTTTAGTTAAGTTTTGGGAAGGCTGATGTTACCATGTTTGAATTTCAAAATGAAACTGGGAAGCGAGTTTAAAGGATGGAGAGCTTTGAAGAGTAATTACCTTAGGGGGCTGAGGAGACGACCGCCCCGCGCGCAACCACTCGGGGAGCAAAAAAATGGTCCTCGTAATATGACATTAAAATTTTGTTTTAACATAAATAGAAGAATATTTTCTGTTGATAGGGGGTGGCAAATTACCTCTTTGCCCCGAACGCCCAATATTGACGGCACTCCACTGCGTTTTCGATCTGTTGGGATGTAAGTTACACTGATACATTCCGATGAATACGGTGCAGAACAACTTCTGGGGCTTACTCACAACGTACAAAAACATCCTTTATGCTAAATTCAAAAGTTATACTTCCGTGATGTTCATTGTATAATATATGAGCGTTGTTTTTTGGAAATGAAGCAGAATGAGCTGATACTCCAGTCGTCAGGTAGGCAATTGTATCTGCAAATTTTGTTAAATAAAAGTATACCAAAGCATCATCCCCAAAGTTAAAAAGTTGCAATGGCTTTATATCTGGGCGTATTTTGCGAATTCTTTTCTTTTTTTGCCTCTGTACTCTTTACGATGCTCTTTGTTTCTTTGTAGTACTCATTTATATGATTTCCCTTGTAGTACCTTAAGCTATACTTACATATACTGCGGCATTACATCGATAGATCATTAGCTGTGGAACTTTCAGGCATATATCCGTGTCGTTCAGCAAATCACTGCTGGAGTCTAGGTACTTCCGCTACACTCAATTTCTCATGGATATTTTTCCTTTTATATGGAAGACGCGATTGATTTTCATTAGTTAATCGAGTTTTACTCCTCTATATGAGTGATATACTTCGATGAAGTATGTTGTTTTTGTTAATTGCAACTAAGTGTTGGAATTTGATAGAGCTTTTGCCGATTTTGGCTTCCGCATCTATACAAAAACGAGTCATATGGATAATCCTATTCGATCAAATCATTTTTTTTTTTTTTCGGATATAGAATCCGCAAAGTATGTTGCATAATTGGTATCATTTAAGTAAGATTACTTAGTTTTAAAACAAATGTTAAGTTTTTTGCGAAAATTGATTCTCGACTTTAAAAATGTTATCGTTTTTAGCATTGCACATTACTAGGATCACGTTGCGGTAGATATCATTTGTGAGCTACTTTGGAACAAAATCAATCTCATTTACGTGATTTTGAAGAAATTGTTAAACCTGAAAAAAAAGTCGTGAAAGCCGTTGTACCACTATTGCATTAAAGTCTGAAATTTTTTTAAATATGCAAGTTTTATTTTGTGTACTTTTAAACTCTTGTTACCCCACAACACCTTAATAAATGTAAATGTTTGTTTATTATTTTAAATAGTGTTTTTATATTGGTAATTGGTTTATAAAGCTACACCCTGTGGTTTTATGAGTTTCGGATCATCTGGAATATCTTAAATATTAAAAATGAATTGTTTAGTTAAAGTATGAAAAATGAAAACAGTAAAATATATAAGACCGAACGGCGTGATATTTAAAATGAGATATTTTTTCAACTTTTATTTGCGTGTATGTATGTACTTAGTAGGTACGTACAATAGAGTGGCCATAAGAAGAATTGAAAACCGTTATTTGAAAGAGTGCCCCTCCTTTTGTACCTATAGGTTACTAATGAAAACAAAAAAAATTCAAGAAAAAATTGTAATGATGATATGTAACTATTAGGGTGGTTCTTATATTGATTTTTTTTTTTTTTGAATTTTCGACCGGGCACCATCTCAATTGATTTTCTACCATAAGAAACTATTTCTGTATTTTTTTCAATTTTCTTAATTAATATTTAGGGGTCGCTACCAATGTTAAAATTTTGTATGTGCTAAATAGCTTAAAAACACTTTTTTAATCGCTAACTTATTTTTAGGGAGAGGGAGAGGGAGGGGGTGAGGCTTTCTGCATTCTATTTATCTTTGATATACGCTAATAAAATGTACCAGAGTCAATACGCCGGATTGAAGTTATAGTGTCCATACAATGTTTTTTTCTGAAAGTTTGACTTATGGTAGCGACCTCTAAAGCTTTTATAAAAGTAAATTAAAAAAATACGTATTCATTATTTTAGGGCAGAGAATCATATGACGGGGTGCCCCGACAGTTCGAAAAATAAGGACCACCCTAATATGCATCGCCGGGAACCCAAAGGTTTGGAGAAATGCTTCCTGCCATTTTTGAAAAGATGATCAAACTCCACCTTTTCTGTACTATTTTTAATTTAAAATGATATCTTCATCAGCTTTTGATGTGGCTCCTTATCTAAATTTGAAATTTTGCCATTCTGGAGTTTGAGCCCACATTATGTACTCAAAATACTCCAACATAAGTATAATGAACTTAAAACTAGTGAGGGTGTTACTTTTGGCCTCGACACCTTGCGTTAACAGTAAAAGATCGCTAAAGGTTTAAATTTTTATTAATATGATATCTCTTTCACCTCGCTATGTACTGAATAGTTTGGCTAAACATGCAGGCATTGAATTTGGCAACATTTATTTAAATAGCTCTCTGTGAAGCAGTTTGGAGCTTATGCTTGTATTGGTGGTGCAACGTCCTATTTTCGAAATCTGCCAACTTTTTGTTTGATGCTAGACCAAACCATTTTTGTATTTGTATGAAATTTGGTTTCATTAACTTAAATATTGCGTTCAGTATAGCGCTTTGAAGCTTTCGCTTGCATGGGAAGTGTCACGCCCTCTCGTCGAAACTCGTCAACTTTTCGTTCAGAGCTTGTCTAAAATTTCCCTAGTTTTTTTTGAGAATTTGCTTACACTACATCAAATAACTTTCTCAATATACACTTTTAAAAAAGCTGTGACGAATTTTATTGTTATCTTACTTGATTTTCCCGTAATCGCGATTTCCACAGACAGACAGACAGACAAACGGACATGGCAAAATCGATTCAGGTGGTTGCTTTCAAATAATTTTTGAAGTTATGCCAAAAAAAGACAGGAGCTTTTCTAGGTTTTGAGAAAATATAACTCTAAAAAATCCTATGTCGAATTTTATATTTTTAGAGTGGTCTTAAAAAATTAAATCTATATTTTTTTCAAGTCACATTTTGGTTCTGATATACCATATGTTTTAATGAATATTATTCAAAATGTTTGGTTAAATATTTTCAGCAAGTTTTAACATTTATGAACAGATAGAGACAAATTATTTTGAAATTGAATTGATAAATTGAAATAAAGAATTTGTGGGCCACCCCAAAAGTGCAACAATTTTTAAAATCTGGTAACATGTTTGGCTATTTTGAGCATATAATTTTAAGTAAGTTATTTTGACAAGATATTACCCTAAGACATTTTTGAAAACTTGAATAACAAAATTTTGAAGTAAGTCGAGTAAGTAAAAGCTTCGAATCGTAGATTCTTAGATGTAACTTCAAAATCAAATTTAAATTTCTGGCTTATTAAGAACACCTATTTCTAACCATACTTGAATTATTTTTCATTTACATACGTTCAAGAAAAGGAAGTTTCTTTTGCCATTTTAACAAAACTGTAGGCTAAATATTATATATTTTCTCCTGAAACTTTTATGGGTTTGAAATCAGAAAATTAAAAAATAATGACCAATCGTATATAAAATATAAAAATATTGCACATTTCACTTCATTAATCTTTAACAATATTGTTCCGCATTAACAGTTGTGCTTTGCATGTATTATGAAATACCCATGGTGTGTTAACGCTTGAATCTCCATATCATTAAATCATGTTTCATTGAGGCGCTTAAATACAGAAAATAAATATTTTCCGAAAACATAAATACTCGCAACACCAAAATTCAATTTGTTTGAAAATATTTCATTTATTAACAACTCTTCCTGGAATATAATGTGAATTAATTAATCATCGCTTGATCGGTTATAAAATAGCAATAAAAAAATCAACAAGATTCTTTTTATTTAAAAGAAAAACAAAGGATTTCTTAAAAATAGCATGTAATAAATATACGAAAATTTTTCCCATCAGACAAATGTGCAGCATGTGGGGCATGTTGGATATGCCACCGACAATACTTCGTTGAATTTATTACCAGTGAATTTCGAAATGCAATAAAATTTGCTTTCATGATTTTATTTATATTGTTTTTTTTTTTTTCTTTCTTTCTTTTCAACGAAAACAATGCGTTTTTGTTAATCATTTTAAAATAACAATGAGCCAAGAAAACTTTTTCCTGTTTTACGCATCAACTATAAACAAATGAATAAAAGTGTAATGTATGGGCAACACCCTGTAAAACATGAAAGTGGAATTTTTGTTCAATGCGCTGCTGTAAATTTAAAGAATTTAGATTTCTTTTGAATTAAAAGTTAAAAATACTCAAATATACAACGTATAAAACCTTGAAAGGTTTAGTGGAGCAGGAGCACAAGTTTAAATTTATACAAAAATAAAAATAAGGGACAAATACATATAAATAAACGATTATCTGCACCATGTACATTCTACATCAAAATCAGTTTCAATGAGCTGACATCATAATGTTGAAGAAACCACGAGGGAACATTAACAAAATTCGAGAATTCGAATTGGAAAAGGTGATATTTATATGAATTTTATAAAAAATAATATAATTCTATAATACATTTTATAAAAATTTCATAAGTTTTCATAAGAGATGTTATAGCAAATTCCCGTATTCATGTGTTCGAAAAATTGCTTAAGGTCAAATTGGCTGAAATTTAAATTTGATATATGATACATAGTCCGGGAGATAGCAAATCAAAACATATATCATTTGCGCACTTTTCTAATATGCCTATTTCGCTAGTTCATGATCGCCTGAACAAAATGTTGCCTTTCTACCGTTTTGGAAAAGGGGCGCAGAATAGGACCAAATTGTATGCTCTTGGATGAGATTCATTTTATGCAACTAGCTGAAACTTGATACTCCAATAGTTTTGATCACTTAACACAAATTCACTGCAATTTTTCTGATTAAAAACAATGATTGATCAAATATAACCGCTTGAACACAATTGAATTTTTTTCAGTTTCAGTCAATTTACTCGAAAAGTTCGAATTCAGGCGTTCATTTAATCAAAAATCTTGCAGTTGGCATCAATTAAAATTTTTTTGGAGTACCAAGTTTCAGCTAGTTATATTTCATATGTTGAACTTAAACTCATAAGGTCATCTTAAAGAAATTTCTGAAAGCTTTCACTCTGTTAATTATAAATACATCTTAAAATTTAGGGCCAAGACTAATCAATCGAAAAAATTGCAACAATATCCAGCTATATAATTAAATAATGGGTGCGACCATTCAATCTGAGTTACGAAACATAATTTTACTAACCAGGATCTCTAATGTTTTTTGTGTTCTGTAAAATTATGTATAATATTCTTAATATTACTCGGATGTTTTCTTTAGTTATATACATATATATATTACTTAGTTTCAAAGTTTTTCTTAATCTTAACTTCTTGGGTTCTTTATCTCTCCACGGAGCATAGGGCCTCCACAAAACTCTTCCAATGTGCACGATCAGTAGTAGCGAGTTCCTTTAATTCCCTCCAACATTTCCCCGATTCACGTATTTCCTGTTCTTGTGATCGTTTCTACAATGATGAATTTTTTCATGTACTTAAGTAGAATTAATTTTTGCAGACTATTTCAAAAACTATAAAATCACAAAGTTGCCAAAATATGAATGTACTGTAATGAAAAATTCTGATGAAAATTTTTATTAGTCTGCCACTCGTTATACTCGTATAGTTGTTACTTATTACCGCTTCTTAGAAGCAAACCATTTTTTTTTTTTAATCGTCTGGCTCATATAAACAAATGGAAGAATTCTCCACATTGTTTAGGTCAAAATTTATGTGAACTGTGTCTAAGCACAAAAATGCAAAAAAAAAATATGTATATTAGCACACTATTCGCAATTATTGCTGAAATATGTATGTTTTGACAACAGTGTTTTTGGCAACACGCCAATACGAAAAATTTCATTTAAACAGCATGTGGCATAAAACATTCGCCGAGGATTTGATAAGAAAAAAACCACAAATAATTGTTTTTTATATATTTAGAGTAGCAATTAATTGGTTCCATGTTTTCACATATCAAGCAAATGATTTAAATAAACAAAAAATCATATTTTTATAACGTTTATTATTGGTTTCTAAATAATAATTGAATAAATATTGATATTATTTTTTAATCGAATAACTTAGTTAAATTAGTTGAAGATAAAATAAGCCACATGCTATGGAAATGAAAAAGTTGGGATGGGTTAATAAACTTTGTGAATATTACATGTTTTTTGAAATGTATTGCTTTCAAAAATTATTTCTTTCAAGGCGAGATGTGCTAATTTATTTTTCTCATTTCACCTTTCTCGTCTCTGGTACACTATTTGGTTCACTCTAAATAATAAATGAATAATTTTATTTTATAATATCGGATGTTACTATTCATATATAAAAATATTTCTAAGTACAAAAATTTTGAAGAATTCATAAGAGGTCATAAACGACTCCTTTCCATTTTTTCCGACTTTTCTTCGACTATCGCTGATTCAAACGCAGAAACGATCAATAGATCGAAAACAACTTTTCCCCAAGCCCACATTTGTTTAAAATGAAGTTCTTGTGACATCTATGGCACCATGCAATTCAAGACAACTATTTTGTATGGCCAATCATATTCTCTTCTATTTTGGACTTATCATGATTTTAGTCAAAGGAAAATATATATTATGGCAAGTATTTCCCATTAGAAGATATAACATTTTGTAACTGGATCTGCAGCTGTCGAAAACGTTTTTTACTGAACTCAGAAATTTATTTTTATCCTAATATCTTCCTGAACTTTTTTATCTTCCTATCTTTTCATCGTTTTTTTCTATCTATTTCTATGCCTCCTTCTTAATAACAACCTAAGTCTCATTTTCTCCTTCGTAAATCTCCATTTTTCATAAAGGCGGCATTAGTGTTCTGATATATTAATTTAAGGTCGCTACTTCTATGGAAGTTGTCATGCATATTTTTTGATATCGCCGTACTTTCGTCGGAATGGTAGTTTTTTCATTTGTATCCGTGTACCATCTTTCGCTATATCTCCGTAAACAACTAACCCAGCAAGCATTTCGACTATTTTTACACTCATTATGAGTTCATAAAAGAGTCTGAAATGTGAGTATTTCCGTTCTTAAAAGGGCAGACAAAAATGGGTCAAAAATTAGACTTATTTTACAGCCTGACATTCGAAAGTATTCTGAGTCTAAGATATAAATATTTTGACTCTTTTCGGGGACATGTATGACCCATAATTCAGAGTTTTTACGATCTTAAAATTGTCACAAATTAGTGGAGTTAAAAAAGATTTACGAATAAATTATGGTAATTCTGTTTTAAATCAGCTTTTGATTTGTGACTCAAATATTATTAGCAAAAGAACGGCAAAACATGAACATCAGTTTTTTCTAGTTTTCAAGATTTCAGAGAGAGTACAATGTTCTAACAATAAGAAAACATTTAAATTTTGTTTCCTTTTTTTATATTTTGACCAAATGTCAAGCTGAAATCAAATTATCATTTACCCTATATAGGCGCTAAAAGTTTGATAAACTTTTTTTTTCAAAGTTTCAGCTTATTTCTAACGTTTTATTTTACAGAGATCAAAATAAAAGTTTTGAAAAATTTATGAAAATAATTGTCAGCATATAAAATATCAGAAATCAGATGGTAAATGTTAAACTTTTATATTTTGTAGGGTAACACTTTCTCTGAAAAAATAAATCAATTTCTTTGTTAATTCAATTTCAAATTTATTAATGGAAAACCCTTTATTTATAAGCATATTTGGGTATGGGTATACATTATAAGCTTCAAAAAAAGTAATAATTTTTAATTTTTTATCTCTAGATCCACTTAGTGGATGAATTCGACATTCTACAAATAGTTGGCGAAGGATGGTTTGGCAAAATTTTACTGGTAGAACATCGAGCTTCGCAAACCGAGATGGTACTAAAAGCTGTACCAAAACCATATGTTTCACTAAGAGATTTCTATCGTGAATTCCATTATGGACTTCATTTGGGCATACATCGCAACATCGTGACAACCTATGACGTGGCATTTGAGACAGCAGGCTTTTATGTCTTTACTCAGGAATATGCACCTATGGGTAAACTGTTGTCCCCTTTATAATTATTGCGAAATATTCTAAAATAAATTTTTTATGCATTTTTACAGGTGATCTAACATCCAATGTAACAGATACTGGAGTTGGTGAAGTTTACAGCAAACGTGTGGCCAAACAAATAGCATCTGCTTTAGATTACATGCATTCAAAGTAGGTGACAGCTGTTTGGGAAACCTGCCGACTTATATATAGTACTTAATATATTTTTCTTGGCAGAGACATTGTCCATCGAGATGTAAAACTGGATAACGTTTTAATATATCGTTCCGATTTTACACGCGTCAAGTTATGCGATTTTGGTGAATCCTATCAGACAGGCATCACCGTTGAGCGACGCAATGAGTGGTTACCTTACAGTCCACCAGAAGTATTAGAAATAAAACCTGAAGGCACCTACAAGTAAAGTTATAGTCTGAATATTTTAGCAATCTAGCGATATAGTGAAATGATTTTTTTAATCTATTCTCAGAGCTGATCCCAGTCATGATGTGTGGCAGTTTGCTATTGTTATATTTGTTTGTCTCACCGGTTGTCTGCCTTGGCAGAAGGCTGCCTCCGATGATCCACGTTATGTACGTTATCTTGCTTGGCATGGTACAATGATGTTACCTATACGGCGCACTCCAAAATTATTCAAACTTCTTTCGTCACGTAGTCAACGCATGTTCCGTCGCTTTTTAGAACCACGTGCGGATCGGCGACCAAAAAATCTCGCAGATCTTGCCAAGTTTCTGGACGATCGTTGGCTTGCAAAAACAGCTGAGAAAGAAATGGCTGAATATGAAACTGATGAGTTGTGCCCTTCAATGTATTCGTTCCACAGCAGTCCAGATGAGAAACATCGTTTGCTTTACACACTCGCTGATTGTGGCATTGAAACAAATGTCGATCGGCAATCAAAAAAAAATCGTATTAAAGATTGGATTGAGTCTTCGATTATAACAGAAGAAGATGAGGTAATATTTACATAAAAACAATTTCTTCTTTAAATTTCTCATTTTAAATATATTTTTTAACTCTTATTTTTAATATGTCGCAGGAGGAGAACGAAGAAAGCGCATCAGCGTCCGCCTCATCATCGGTGTCACGCGAACCAGTAGCTGGACATATATCCTCTATACGTCATACAATCGATAAGCCTAAGGAAATCAAGAATACTCTAAAAGACTCCACGCAAAAACATTTTGATCCTCGAACTGGTGTACTACAGCAGGGACCTAGTGAAATGGGCGTAATAATTCCAACGCACGAAAAGTCACTTAGCCCTTCCATGAGCAACATATCCACTGTGAATAACGACGACAGCCTTTGTGGCAGCCTACTAACACTGGGATCACACCAGGATCTTATGATAAGCAATTTACCGCCTTTCAATTCCGACATAAATCTAAGCCGTCTAGGTGAGCAAAAGTATAACGGGTTCATGGGCGGTATAAGTGGGAATGGGGGCTTTTTTAATCAATCGCTTAGCAGCGGTAACTTACTAATAGCTGAGGAGCCACCTAACATGGGTCGCATAAATACAAGCACAGGTTTCATTGCTAAAACCACTACAGTAGCTATGGAATATAATTTTGGTCGACCTATTAATAAGATGCAGCGCACTAAGTCCGATTCACTAAAAACGGCTAGTTCACCTGTTATCGATAACTTAGCTTATAACCAAAATTTTATTAATCCAGCACAACAACGTGATATAAGAGGTACAGCACCAAATGGTAGCTCCTTTTTTGTTAACACTATGGGAAATTCTTCTCTAACTCCACAACAAAACAATAATAATATAAAACCATTGAATCAATTTATAGGTCCATTTAACGCTTCGCAGGCGTTGGCTCAGTTTGCTTTCCCAGCAGCTACTGCTTCGGTACTGCAGCAATCGCAGCAGCAGCAACTGCAAAAGCAATCAAAAGAGCAAATGCAGCCTCAGTATTTCAGTCGAAAAAATAATGATTCTCAAGTTAAAGATAGCGCTTATGGTTCCATAGATGTAAGCGAAAGTCCTTCGAAGACATTAGTTAACACACAAGAACCAAATGGAATTGCAATAAGGCAACAACCGCAGATACAGCCCACTTTGCAAAATGTTCGTATGCAAAGTTCCCACCAACAGCGATCTTATGTTGGAGCACGTACACCAACCATGAAAGATACAGCATATGATCGTGTGGTGATTACTAATAATGGCAAAAAAAGAAGATGAATTGTACAACAAACCTAATTTGAATTTAAACTTTTTTTATTTATAGTTGTTAATTCGTATGTATAACAATAAATTTACTTATAATAATTATTTATTATAATTTTTATGAACGGTTAAAGATATATTTTATCAAAGTAATATTACTCGTAATAAAGAAATTAAATCTAGTTTAACCTCTTATTTTTAAATAAAAAAAGGAAGTAAGGTTAAAAATAAAATTAATTTATTTGCATCAGTCACCTAATAATGAGACAATAACATAAATTACTTGCTTTCCCAGTACATGACAAATTGCATTATGTACTAACCCACACTACTTGATACTTATGGCTGGTTTTCACTATGCCATATTCAATGGCAAATATTGTCAATTTAATGAAAACGGGTTGTCATATGTCGTCATTTGCGTTTATTGTCAATTATAACCACAGTTTGTCAAATATAATGAAAGTCAAGTGTTGAATGAATGAATATAAAGATTATCCAAACAGAATTAGATGGCACCACTTGCTACTCAGAAGTGCCCGCATGGCGGAGTCCTCTCATCACTACTATGATTTTATTGGTTGAATGTCTTCTACTAGCTCTAGGACAAGGGCTTCGACTGTATTGGCTATTCTGATGACGTAGCAATTGGCATTAGCTGCAAATTTTAGAGCACTGTGGCAGAAACGATGCACTCTGTAGAAACCTTAGTTACAGTAGTGTACCTAGGGAGGGAGGCGTGGGAAGAGCAAAACTGTCCTTTTCTTTTTCAGCACAACTATGAAATTTTGTAAATGTTGTGGACCTTTTTTTTTAGGAAATCCAAATAATTCTGGAGTGTACGTGATTTTGTAATTCAATGAGAAATATATCCCATTTTGCTAGAGCTTTCCAAGAGCAAAATTGAGGAATATTTTCTGTTGGTAGGGGGCGGTAAAATAGGTGTTCGCCCCGAGTGGCCAATGTGCTCTGTACGCCACTGCTTAGTTACTGAACGTAACGCAAAAATGTAGGTAAAATATATACATAAGTAACTAGCATTACACTGTGCGCATCGCCTCACCTCAACCGTGGTGCAAATTCGATGTGCGGTCTGCGTGAAAATTCTATTTAAAAAATTCTTTTGTATGAGGACCACCCTTAGTATGCACCCAAAATAAAATTTTTACAACCTAAGCAGTGCCTCTTAATATAAAAACCACGTGATGTAAATTTCATGAGAATAGATTAAGCGGTATTCGAGAAAATGATATTTAAAAATATTTTTGTATGAGGGCAACCCTAAGTATGCACCCTAAATAAAATTTTACGATCTAATCTGTGTCTCTTCTCATAAAAGTCATATGGTGTAAATTTAGTGAGAATCGATTTAGCGGTCTTCGAGAAAATGATATTTAAAAAATATTTTTGTGTGAAGGCAACCCTAAATAAAATGTTTGTAGCCTAAGCCATGCTTCTTCTTGTCTTCGTGAAAATTATATTTAAAAATATATTTGTATAAGGGCCACCCTAAGTATGCACCCTAAACAAAATTTTTATAGCCTATGACACCCGCCTGATTAATAGTAACATACTGTAAAAGTTTCATCACGATCGGCTGGATAGTTTCCGCGTCCATAAAGACAGACAAAAAATGGATTTTATATAATAGATAAATAAAAACAAGTAAATTAAGGAAAAATAAAAAATAAACATGATATGTAATATGCTTATTAAGAGGTAATGGTAATTATGCTGAGACTTATGGAAAACCAGACACTGCCAATATATTTTTCAAGGAACCTGAATAGTATATACAGAGCTGGGCAATAAGGATTACGATTACAACATGATTACGATTACAGTAATCCTTATACAAAAATAATGTAATTTAAAATTACTGTAATCGTTCAACGAAGACTTTAAGATTACGATTACAGTAATCGTAATTGCGACTTTTTTAAAATTACGATTGCTGCAATCGTAATCTTAAAGTCTTCGTTGAACGATTACAGTAATTTTAAATCCGTTTTTTTTTTGTATATGGATCAGAGCTGGGCAATAAAAATTACATGTGTAATTGATTGCGGATAGGATCACAATTTCAAAATTTTTAAATTTAGGATGCTAATTTTTCATGAAGAATAACGAATTTTACAGAAGATTTTTGGTTAGCTAATTTACTGTAAAATACATAAATCGACCGTTTTTTTAGGTACAATTTATTAGACTTTGTTAATTTGGAAATAAAAACACATGGTAGTTAATAAATTTTTTAAACATGTTTTTTTGTAAACTTAATGGATTTTTGAAAAACAAAATTCAAAATTTTAAAAAATTGGTTACATGTAACTTAAAAGCTATATGACTAATAATAATCATTTCATATTCATTTTATCCAAATTATACCCATTTTATAAAAATCGGTGCAGGGGTTACTTACTTACTTAGATGGCCATAACAACCCGTTGTCAGGTTACGGCCGACCTCATTAGCTCTCGCCAGGCGCCTGTTTTGCGCGCGCCTTCTCCTTTATCCGAGGCTGATTTGGTTTTCATTGGAAATGATGATAATGTGTGGTGGGACCCAAACCCTACGCACACATTCCAAGTTTTAAGTCTAGGAGAGACTCGTCTTCTCACAACTAGCTCACCCCCGGACGGGTGTCCAAGGGATCTCCAGAGGATACTTGGCCAAAAAGGCCGGAAGTTTGTGAGCTGCTTGCAAAAGAATCATCCCTGGCCACTCCCAAGTGAGTGGCAATCAGGAACTTTTCCCACTTACGTGGACTTCTACAAGCAGCTCCATCCTCGGT
This sequence comes from Tricholauxania praeusta, assembly GCA_949775025.1. Lineage (NCBI taxonomy): Eukaryota > Metazoa > Arthropoda > Insecta > Diptera > Lauxaniidae > Tricholauxania > Tricholauxania praeusta. The sequence goes on along the minus strand of OX459031.1, from coordinate 25,051,923 downwards.
GCAGGGGTTACTAACTTAAATAATTTTTAGGAAAGGATATATCCGCAAAATCCAATTTAAAAATACATTTCCGGAAATATCACTGAGCACTATTCATATATGCATAATAAATGATAAACACGACTAGGACTACAACCCACAAGAGCGCATCAAAACCGGGGATAAAAAAGAAAAATATCAATTTTTTTGCTTCGGTTTCAGCAAATTATAAAATTATTATCGAAGAAGTAATAAGTCAATGTCTAACAGTGACCAAATATTATTGCAACTATCTGCTCTCTCCATAAGCCCAAATATATTAAGTTTCAGCCACTCATCACGCATTTTTGTTATCAAATCATTGAAATACCAATGACAATTAAAGCATCTACATATATCACTTTAATACCGGTTTATTCCTCCGATGCCAATTTTTGGTTTCGTCTGGTATCTAAATGACGCCACACAACTTGTGCGCTAAAAGCTTGTGCATATACCGTATCGTCCATAAGTCGCGGATCCAACAGGGACCCAATTCCTTTGTTTTTATCAGCTAACGTCAGAACACATATAACACTATTCAGCAACTCATTGCGCACCTTGGGGAATGAAAGCAAGCATCCACTTTATATTGTTTTAGGCACTCAACTATATTGTTTTACAATTTTGAAAATTAAAAAAAAATCAATCAAAACAATTATCCAATTATGCGTCTGCGACCGAAATACTAGTAATTGGAACTACTAACCTCCAGAGAATTAACATAAATTTCAGGAAACTTATCAACCATGCCTAAACCTCATTGTCGAATGTTTGTTTTTTTCAGAGAAAATTATCAATAATTCAGTAGCAAAATGAATGAATGATGACTTACGTGCATTTTCATTGTTAATGCAATGGTTTAGGGCATTTAATTTTAACAATTCCAACGACACACTAGTGCTATATGTACATATAAGCATCCACCTGTTTCGCCGAGATTAACATATTTACTTCTTTCCATACGTTTCCTTATATCCAATTCATAAACAAATGCGATTTTCTCAAAGTTCAATTTATTTATGCGTTTTGCAGTAGCGTAAACTCAGTCGATTTCATACGGATTTTTCAATTTTCAGTGGCTGCTATTTTCTTAATCTAAATGGCTTAGAACAAGTTATTTCACCACTTTAACATTCATATAAAAACACAATCCAATTGTTTGTTAAAACTTAAAAAAAAATCCTTTTATTCAACACAAGAGTAGTTCCACTCTACATGCCGCTCTTATCATTTAAAATTGTAAACTGCAGCGCAAAGTAATTTACTTAAGTGGAATAAATCTGGAGCTGTGGGTGGCACCAATACCGGGTCTACCGTGCTTAACAGGTTTGTAAGAAAGAGCAAATTCACCCAAGTAATGACCAATCATTTCTGGCTTGATTTCAACCTGAGAATAGGTTACATTTGTATAATTAACGTAATTAAAAATCATTACAACTTACTTGACCAAAATCTTTGCCGTTATAGACACCAATGATGGAGCCAGTCATTTCTGGAACAATGATCATGTTTCTCAAATGAGTTTTCACAATTTCGGGCTTCTCATTTGGTGGTGCTTCCTTTTTGGCCTTGCGCAATTTCTTAATAAGAGCCATAGGTTTACGTTTAAGGCCACGGGAGAACCTCCTGCGTGCGCGGCTGTGCATTAATTCGGCCAATTGGTTGCTAAAAGGAACAGTGAGGTTAGATCAATTTCGATTTATATTAGAATTGCACTAGTACTCACTTGGGCATATCCAACAATTGGTCCAAGTCAACACCACGATAGGTGAACTTCTTGAAAAGACGCTTTTTCTTAAGAGTTTCGTCGACCTGCAATCAACCATAGAAATAATTATTAATTCAGATATGTAGCAAAACATTTCTGTATGCATTTCAATAATTTAGAAGCACATAACACAAATTTCATTTTAGAATTTCGCTCAATTTATTTTGGCACATTCTGTTAATGTAGTTTTACAATTTAACTAAAAGATGCTCAAAATATTTGAAGAATTTTTATAAAAAATTTACCTCAGCCATCTTGACGTTTCTAAATTACAGAACGGAAAGGAAAACATTTTCAAGCAGCGTTGCCAACCAATTATTTCTGAACCGATTCATTTTTTTTGTTTCATAAATTGTACTGAAAGAAGAAAAGGTTATAGCACACGTTATTAAATTAGTTAAAATTACACCTTTCGATATAAGTGAGATAAAACCACTATTTATGACAATGCCTTTTCGAAATTAACGCTTGCGTTTATATTCAACAAATTATCCTGCGATTGTTTTCACTTTGACATTACGCCTTTTGATTTTATGCGGCTAAATTTTTTTTTTTAAAGATTTCTTAGTATAGTATATGCTTTAATTTACAGGACAAAATCATAACTGTGCAATTCTTCTTATAACAAAAATTAAACTTGGAAAACACATCAACATATTCATCAACTTCGACAACAAAGCTAAAAGAATGCCAATAATATATTAGTGGATGAGATAAACATCATTAAGAGGAATGCTAAAGGTGGTTATCGATGGAGTTTCTAAGCTGCTGTTAACGGTTCAAAAATTGATAACAAATCAATTTATTACAAAAATATGGCTTATATTTATTTCAAGAGTAAAATAAATTACTTTTTCTATCTTATATTTTATTGTTTAGTATTTTACAACAACCACGCTTCCAAATCATATATTTTCAAGCTCCTTTTTAGTTTTCTTTGAAGATAAGAACCTGTACATACACACCGCTAAATATTTGTGAGGTTATTGATCCTAATCAAATACCTTAATCGGCCTGGAATAGCTCGTTGATTAAATAATTGGTAACCAATTATTCATTCGTGAACCAATTAAATACATGTCTGTCGACTGGACCAATTTGGTCTACTTTCCTGATTGAAATATATACAATATAAGACATAATAAAATGTACCATATCTGCGTTCAGTTATTTGAGAAAATAAAATAGAAGTCTATGTGAATACAATTATGAGTTATAAGCCATTAGCCTAAACCAAAATAGATGAGACGAGACGTAACGAGTAAGTTCGAGTGTATGTAAACCAATGTTGATAGCCAAAATGAACCAACGTAATTGATCGAAAGTGAACGAAACATTTTGACGAGACGAGTTGTTCCGTAAGAACCGAACTTCAAAACGTTGCTACTCGTCATAACAGCTTTTTTGGTTCGTTGGCTAGCGTAACATTTTGGGTTAAATGTCAAAACAGACGAAACGAGTGCAAACGTTCGTTCAATTGCTACCGTCTCGTCACGTCTATTTTGGTTAAGTCTATTTCCAAAATAATTAGTTGGTCGACTGTTGCACTACTTTTTAGTTGACGTCAGCTTAGCAAATCCTTTTGAATCAAAAAATACATGATTAGTATTTTGATAATCTTAGATTGATCTATAATATTTGCTATTACCGACATGGAGAATACTGGCTCACTCTAACATATTATTAAAAATTCTCATCTGCTATTATATCCAGATGACATTCATTTACGTGAAGGGGAACGTGATTTGAAACACTTTGAAGTGTGATGCTCTGAAATAACATACATCCTGATCCTGAAAAATTTTAAGCAGTGATTTTTTCGAAGAATAAATTAACTATGAAGTCTTATTACAAATTTAAAGATAACATAATTTGTAGTGTTTTTTAAGTCAACGAGCTTGGTATACATTTAAATGCTAAATTGGCGTTACATGAGGATACATATTATATAATTTCGTAAAAAAATCTTCATCTCTGCTTGGCTTTTTTAATTGGTGGGCAAATTTACTTAAAAACTCTGTGTTATTGTGAATTCGGCCTTTAATTGCTAATTGGATGCGCAGAAAATACAGATGGCAAATGTTGCAAACTGGTCTAAAAGTTTCGAGTGTTAAACCACATATTATAAAGTAAAAGCCAGTAGAAATTAAGATGCCGTGTATAAAGTAGACTTTGAATTATTCTTAAGTGGCGTTTTCATGTTATCTTTCTTGATCCCATATCAGTGATATCAAATCAAATTCTTGTAAGAATTAAAAAGCATGCGAGCAGAACCTAAAGCTTCGTCTAATGCATTTGACGATCGCGAGAGTGAATAGGCATTCATTTGCTTTTCTTACAGCATGTGATATCCTCCTTGATATGGGATAGTAGAAGATCAAGAAAGATAACATGAAAACTAGGTATTAGGCTAGACGCACAAAGACGTTTTTTCAACGCGCATTTTTTAGCATAACTTTGACGTTAATAAACCAACGTAGCACATTGAAAAAACTCGCTGTAATAATTTGGCCATATATATAATTTTGTTCAATGCTGAAATGTGCTTAAGCTAACGCGATTTAACCTTCGCTTGTTCAGTATCTACCCGGGTAGATATTGCAATTTTGACACCTTTTATATTGAATGCAAAATAAATATGTCTATAATATTTATTCGTCATTTTTTTTCGCTTTGAAATTTTCAACGGACATAAAACAATGAGTTTTAAAAAAAAAAAATCATGTATCCAATGGAATAATTATGCAAAAATGTGTATCTACCCGGGGAAGAATAAATGGAAATGTGTACAAAAAAGTTTTTCATGCATGCGAAGGTTAAAAAAACTCTGGTGTGTCTCGAGCCTTATTCACCAGTGCTTGTGTAACTTTATTGCCACATTGAAACTTGATGTTTTCCGCACGTCGCCGCATTCACGTACATTGACCATTTACACGAACGTACTCGGATGCGTTTTGTTGACAGTTCATCATAAATCAACGTTGACACTAGGAAATTCTGTGAAATAAGTTCTTGTCTATTATCTTTTGTGATTTTCGTTTTGCGTTTGTCGGCGTTTACACGAGGAAAGTCTGAGAGACAAATTCTTGTCCATTCTCTTTTGTGATTTTCGTTTCGCGTTTGCAACATATGACAAATTTTTTACCTCGTCCCTTTCGCTTATCCCCTCTTGCCTACAAACAAGGAAACTTTGCGGCAAGACTTTCCTCGTGTAAGCGATTCGACAAGGCAACCCTATATATTCTATTTAGGCTCTTCGATATCTATCATTTGGCACGAATTTTAAGCTGCTATCTTCATTAATGAAAATTGACCCAAAAAACTGGTGAAAACCCATGTTTGGGACAGGATTTAACATAACAATCCCAGGTACTATATTTAGGCCTCTTCGAGTTCTATCATTTGGCATACATTTCAAGCTGTTATGTACTACAGTTTTAATTAGAACAACAAAATTGGCTAAAATTCGGGCATTTTCGGCCATCGGGACAGGCTTTGGCAAGGCAACCCTAGATATTCTATTTAGGCTCTATCATTTGGCATACATCTCATCGTGTAATCTTATACACTCGACTTTTCTACAGCCGGCTCTCAGCCTAAAATTTATCCCGTCACTGTATCGGTAGCAATTAGGCAGCTCTAATATTACTTGACGGCGAAAAGCCCATAAACAAATAGGCATAATGTCAAAATCAGATGTTTTCATAACAAAAAATACAAAGGCCACGCATAAAGAATATATAAGAAAAATAAATAAATGTTAAAGAACTTTCTCTGCTGCTGCTGATATTTTTGCTTTCGCTAGTGCATTTTTCTGATCATAAATTTGCTGACGTCTCCGAAATGTGCAGTTCAATTTGAAGTGAAGAAAGTTGGCAGTAGATTCTTAAGAACTTCGCTATTTTTAGCAGAACTTTCAATGTTTAGGTGTTTATATACGTGTTAAAAAGTAAACAAGATTTTAATTAATAAGCTGCGCCTAAACAGAAAAAGAGTGGCTCTAAACATTTCATTAGAACTCAAAAAATGAGCTGTTAATGCTAAAAAAAAATAAATTTAATATTTTCTTGAGTTATTTTAAGCAGTAAAATGACGAGTGAAGCTATTTGAGGATAGCACTATCTTATCTTGAACCTCTAAGTACGCAGTGAGTAAGTGAAAAAAAAAAATTAGTTAACATGTTAGATATTGCAATTCCACAAGAATCTTGAATTTTTAAATTGAATTAATATTTTCCAAAATATAGGTATTACTGATTGAAACTTTTTGTACTTGTTAGCTAACTTTATAACCTGTTACCGGTTCATTGTTTTTGTTTCAGGGTGAAGACGATCTCTCACGTATGTACATATTTACGCACAAGACGACGTCTTCGCTAAAGCATAATTGAAGGTGGCTTAGTAATAATTGAAACCTGCAGCTTATGCATGAACATCGCGTAGCATCTTCCATCATAAAAAGACGTGGTAACGTTCATTGTCTCGTGTATATGACCTTGTAGAAATAATTGCTATTTTCTTTGTTTGATCTAAAAAGATGTTCTCTCATATGGGCCATGTTATGACTTTAGCCAATAGCATTATTGGCGTTGGTATTTTGGCTATGCCGTTTTGCTTTCAAAAAGTAAGTTCCTTAAGAAAAAAATAAAGAACTCTTGTCACTTATGTAGGTATATAAAATACATATCTTGCATGCTTACGCTAACAGTTCGTTCTATAAAAGTAGATAGAATCAGCAATATACACAATTTTTTTTACCCTTACATATTTATTTTTATTTACGTCATTTGAAATGAAATAAAATTAGGCCGAGTAAAGAATTTGATGAGGGTTAGCCAATAAAAGCGACGGATTTAGTTTTTGAATTAGTTAAATTATTCAATATTTCAAATTGACACAATTTATGTTCATTTAAAAGTATAAATGTTTCATTTATGGCTTTTCTGGTAAACTCTTGCCAAAAAATTCTCCATTATTATTGTGAACTTTAACAATGATAACTCTTCTTAATAAACAAATTCGTAAACAAGCCATTTGGAAAAAGTTTTCTTTGGAAGTCAATGAAGGGCTCCCTGAATATATTTTGCGTTTTTTTTTAAGATAAAATGATTAAATTTGGAAAACTTTTGAAAAAATTTTTTTACCGATTTTACATATAGCACTTGCAACTTCGTTCGTATCGCCAAGTAAGCTTTCAACGGATCGCTCGTTAAGAAATGTGTGATATCAAAAAAGTTACAAGAACAATTGCATATAAAGGAGAAAAAAATGTAGAGCCTTTGGCGCACTATATTTATATTCTTAACTGGTCAACGCAAAAAATTAAAATATAGTATGCTTGCAGACTTATAAACGTCAGCTAACAAAGCTGACTGATGATATGACGTAGCGGTCATTGAAATTAGTATAAGCTGCTGGTTGAACATTTTTTCTCTTTTATTCATTTTTCGCTTTAATTTTTTTGTGTTTACAGCACTGAACAGGAGGCTCTGTAAAAGATAATTATAAAATTTAAAACAACTTTTAAAAACAATCTTTTATACTTAAAATTACGAAAAACTTTTATTCAATAAAGTTAAAAAAAAAAACTAATATATATAGAAGTTTTTATAAACTTTTTGTAATAAAAGATTTTATCATAAAGATTTTATGCATAAATATTTTTTCTAAACTTTAACTTCATTGCTTTTTGAATAAAAGTTTCAAGTTCACAATGAGAGGTACTGAAATAGTAGCTAAGAGGTAAAAATAAATTTAGTTACCAAGTAGCTACACTCGCAATTCGACAGAAAATATATTTATCTCTGTGGTTATGGGAACGTTTTCACAATTATTAAGTTTCTTAAAAACTTATCAAGCTAAAATTCTGAGCGTATAAATTGCCTAAATTTTTTTTCATATGAACTTAAAAACATAAAAAACTTCAATACATTCACATAAAATGATCATAAAAATTAAACTTATGAAAACATTTTCAGCGGCATTATTCTGAATACTGTCAATCACCTTAAACTTGAGATATTTTTCAGATTCATATATCTGAGCGCTCACAAAAATATTCATTGGGTAATTTATACTTAAAAAAAAAATTATCTAAAATTGTGATAAAGTGTCCCATCCATTACTACGGCGAAGCCTTAAATTTATGTAGATATTTGATCTAAATATTCAATTTATTCAAGCTTAGTCCATTTTTCTAGCGATCCGAAATAAATTTAAATTGTATATTGTTAAATTGCAAAATGTATATAAATCACATTCATTTCTTGCAGTGTGGTATAGTACTAGCAACTCTTCTGCTCATATCAAGCAACTGGATAACGCGAATTTCCTGTCATTACATTATCAAATGTTCATTGTTGACACGGCGAAAAAGTTTCGAATTTCTGGGTAAATTATTTGTTACATAAAGTTTTGAATACTGAAACCATTTTTTTATTAATCCTTAGGTTTTCATTCTTTTGGCACTTCCGGAAAATTACTTGTTGAACTGTGTATAATTGGTTACTTGCTGGGCACATGTATCACATATTTTGTAGTTGTTGGTGATTTAGGGCCACAAATAGTTGTAAAAATGTTATCACTTGAAAAGTCACATATTCATTTGAGAACTTGGATAATGATTGCTGTAACACTAATTTGTATACTGCCATTAGGCATGTTGAAGAAAGTTGATAGTTTATCAACCGTTTGCACGGCCTCTATTGGATTTTATGTTTGCTTGGTAATTAAAATTGTACTTGAGTCAGAAGAGCATATAATAGCAAATGATTGGACTGAAAATGTTAAATATTGGGAGCCGGCTGGAGTACTTCAATGTTTGCCTATCTTTAGCATGGCGCTTGCTTGTCAAATGTAAGCAAAACTTACAAAATTTCAACTTGCAACTTAATTTTAAATTCACATTTTTTAGGCAACTTTTTGAAGTTTTTGGTAGCATAAACAATCAGAGTTTGGAAAAATTAAACGGCATAGTTAAAAATGCTACGTGGATATGCACTAGCGTATATATGGCTGTAGGTTTCTTTGGTTATGTTGCTTTTTGTACACAAAGTTTTTCGGGTAAGTTTGAATTGGAATGTTTTGAACATAAAAGTCTTGTTTTAAAAATAAATCTATAAGTTCAATCATTAATTTCTAAATAAACACAACGTTAAAAAAAAATGTCTTCCTTCCAATTGTTTCCTTATAAAAATTTCATAAATTTCATACATTTCTCGACAATTTTAATTTCACAGTCAATTGATAAAACAAACACTTTACTATACCGATTTGCATACAACTCTGCATTATTTTAATTGAATATATTTATTTTAGGCAATATTTTACTGAACCTTACACCTTCGTTTGGTAGTGATGTCATCAAAATTGGCTTTGTTTTATCTGTTGCTTTTAGTTTTCCATTGGTCATATTTCCCTGTCGAGCCAGTATCTACTCCTTGTTATATCGCAGGGTAAACTTAACTCAAAATTAAAATAGTTCGAGCATCAAAACTAATAAAAAATAAATCTATCTTTCTTAGGGTCACACTGATGTTACAGGTTATATTCCAGAATTCCGATTTAAAGCCATTACCATTTTTATTGTTGGCCTTGCATTGTGTATCGCTCTTGTGATACCTTCTGTAGAGCTTGTCATCGGCTTGGTTGGTTCAACAATTGGTGTTGCTATTTGCATTATGTTTCCAGCCGCATGCTATCGTCAGATTGTAAAAAAGGAGTCAATGGAACGCACATTAGCACAATTCATATTTGTCAGCGGATTTTGTTTAATGATCTTGGGAACATATGCCAATTTGAATGCTATTGATGAACAACGTTCAGGTGCACATATTGGTTTACCTAATGTAGATGAAATTTTGTTGCGTCCTACACCTTCGCCAGAAGAGATTTTGAACGTAGCAGCTAAACAATTTGGAGCGCAAAACTTAAACCAATCTAATGACAATTTTAAATTAGCAGAAGACAAAAAAATACCAGAAGCCTTGGAGCATTCAAATTCCCAACAGCAAAATTTAGAAAAACCAGAAAGCATACATATTAAATTACCACTTATGGCTTCCCCACCTCCACTACCAGTTGATGAAAAACATGAAAAAGATAATGACGCAGCTGAAATAAAATTAGTAAAAATTAATGATAAACTTGTAGAGAAACCAGAAGAGGTATTCGCGGATAAAATACAAGCTGCATCTAAAGTAAATGTTGCCGAAGATCTTCATTTGGAGGAGAATAAAATAAAACCTAAGGATACAGCCGATATAGCAGTAGGGAAAATAAGTAACGACACTCCTACGCAAGGCATCAATAGAGATGCTATTAAAAAAGACGAAGAAATTGCTGCGGAAGAAACGAAAAATGAAAAAAGTGCTGCTAAAGCCGCTCAGAATGAAGAATTAAAAAAAACCCAAAATGAGCTTAGGAAAACAAAAGAACTTTTGGAGCGAACTGTAGATGAGCTGAAAGAAGAGTTGGCTAAACAAAATAAGGAAACTCAAGACTTGGTTGTTGAAAAATTAGGTGAGGTAGCCGAAAAAGTAGATCAAATTCAGAAAAAAGTGGAACAATCAGAACATAAAGAAAATAAAAATATAAAAATCGATGAACAAAATAATCGGATAATAAAAGAAAAATCACTAAAACCCAGAAATAAGGGTTCACTTGTTAGCATTTTGGCTGAGAATGCAAATAATGCGGCTGCCAAACAGCTGGAAACTGAAACAAAAGATTCTAAGCCATTTTCATATAAGACAGGTGAAAAAGTTGACAGTTTGAGAAATGCAACTAATTTAAAGCAACGGTTGCGGTTGCCCTTACCACTGTTAATAAATGGTACTCAAACAAGAACAGCTGAGAGTCCAATAAAAGAATCAAATAAAAACGAAAAAGTGTTAAGGCAAAATAAAATTGAAAATTCAAATGTCAATAGTGGCAGGCATCCAAATTTAGTTCAGGAACAAACAAGTAAAGATGACAATAAATTAAAACCAGCGCTGGCAGCTGTGATAGTCGAAAAACAAGCTGAAACTGATTTAAATAAAGATAAAGAACTTGTAGCGAAAAAAGAAAATGTAGAAGCAATAAGGCGCGACATTTTGCAATTTAATTCGAAGCAGTTAGAAGATAGTCTTACAACAAATGGAGCACAACCGTTTCAACAGGAAAAACATGAACGCATTAAACGTTCAAACGATAATGCAGAAAACAATAACAATCCTGAGATGAAGAAAAATTGTCTTAGCGATAGTAAAATAGAAACATTAATATTGCTTGGAGTAAGTGGCGCCCTTGAATCTAAAATGCAAAGGATTGGCAGAAAGCTTAAAGCTTTGGATGCACAAGAGAGAAAATAATCAAAAGTCTTGCGATCAATAAGATCATAAAGATGAAGTTTAAAGTTAAACTCTTGCCTTACAAGCAAACAGAACCTCCACGAAATCAGTCCAACAATAGTTTCATATATTTCACCAATTAACTTAGCTGTGTTAAACTAGTTGATACTTTTTAAAGTGTATTACGTATGAATAGCTGCTATTTATTGCATTTAAAAATAGTTTTAGATATATATATAGAAACAACCAAATGTAGCTCAAGAAGTCAGCCATTAATTTTAATTTGATCTTTTATCTTTAAGTTTCACCAAATGAATAGTAATGCATATGGAATTCATAGATATTAAAAGTACAATATACATTTGTTTATACTACTAGCATTTTTGAATCAATTATGTTTTGAGCCCCACGACCTAAAAGGGTAAAAACTCAACTTTGCAAAAGTATTGAAAATGTTAGAAACGCATCTGTCGTTTGAAAAAATGTCAGGAATGTTTCAGTTCGGTAAACAAAAAATTAAATATTTTCTCTGAAAAATTAAAAATTTTTATTTTCTTACATATTGGGAAAAGATGTTCCCTTCAAAAGTAAGTAATATTTTGAAAGAATACCATGCTATAGTCAAGAAATATCCTTAATATTTATTTATTTATTTGACAGTTTTTTAGCAAAAATTTAATTCCAGATCAAAATTCCATTTCGTCTTTGAATTCTATAAGCTCGGTTAGTTAAAAGAAAGCTTTTAGTTTTTATTTCTAATCGTAATTTTATAAATTTTAGAACTGCTTTGGACCAACAACTCATATGGAACTGTATCCACGCCGACGTCAAACAGAATTCTATTACGAACCGCAACCAATGGAGGAATTTCAAAGTCGCGTCTCAGAACATCCACAGGATAAACTAGAAAAAGCACGTAGTTCTAGGTATTGTTTGAATGACATTCACCATGACCAGGTGCCAAAAGTACGAATAAATCCGCCCAAAAACTCGGATATGCGTATGTTTAGAAATAGTTATTTCTCATAGTATGTATAGTGAACTTTGTGGCGTGGTAGTGCTAAAAATAATGAAGTTGTCCTATGGTATATTGTCGAATAGTGGAAAATGCGAATTTTTCATAGTAACAATGTTGATTTTTTTAATTTTTTAACTTGATTAAATTATAAACTATTTGATTGCATACAAATTATAAAACAAATTCGAATAATTAAAAATAAAACAAATTTAAAGTGTAAAAATTAATAGTGTATTAGGGAACCACATAGCAATTTTATTGCGTAACAAAGAGTTGATATAACACACTATATACATATATAATTTTTTTAAATCTTCTAAAATTAATTTGTTTAAATTATTATATGAGTTTTAAAATTTCTACTATAAAATTTAAAGAGCCGTTGAGGTTTTAAATTTCCTGAGAGTTTTCCTGATAACTCACGGCAGTTGTATATGTAATTGAATTTTATGTCCCAATTTTTTGTTAGATTTTTAAACATCGCCACCAATACTATGTAATTCATGCAAAACCTAGAAAAACAGTATATGGTTTCAAATTTTTAATAGTGAACAAAATGTGTAGTAGTTACCTCCATTATAGTTGCAATACTCCAGGCCTGTGTACGACATGAATCGCGACAGTAGGAACCATTTTCATTTGTTAGTTCTGGTAGACCACGCCAATGCGATGTCTGTAATTCCTTCAAATGTGCTCTTAAAATTGCCCTGTAAAATATGCGCGATTAAATTTCGATTTCGTTTCGCAATGTAACATATTTACACGAGGAATCTTAAAATGATTAATATTAAAACAAGGAATGACTTTAAAGTCACTTTTGCAAGCAAAGTGAAATGGGAAAAAGCTATAGGAGTTGGCTATAAAATATTCTGTCTCTCCCATCTTAAAAAAAAAAACTGATTTCTAGATTAGTTTTTATGTCAAATATTACTAAGTAAAATTACTGTTGGTACCCATACAACACAGTAGGAACCATTTTCATTTGTTAGTTCTGGTAGACCACGCCAATGCGATGTCTGTAATTCCTTCAAATGTGCTCTTAAAATTGCCCTGTAAAATATGCGCGATTAAATTTCGATTTCGTTTCGCAATGTAACATATTTACACGAGGAATCTTAAAATGACTAATATTAAAACAAGGAATGACTTTAAAGTCACTTTTGCAAGCAAAGTGAAATGGGAAAAAGCTATAGGAGTTGGCTATAAAATATTCTGTCTCTCCCATCTTAAAAAAAAAAACTGATTTCTAGATTAGTTATTATGTCAAATATTACTAAGTAAAATTACTGTTGGTACCCATACAACAAACGTAATTTTCACATTCTCATATTTAAAAATTATCTCCCATAAAATTTACGTAATATTTAATTGGGAGAAAAGCTACACAGCAAGTAAAACTACACTTATACACAAAACACAGGCTTTCTAATTCATTTTCATTGACTAAACGTGAGTTGACATGAGTGATTTGTGTATATGCACAGTCTTTTTTGATTTATTTGGCTGCTTCAAAATAACTAAGTAGTATTTCAGAAAAGTCATGATAAATTTGTTCTGTTTTTAATCTTACCAAGTTTCTGCAATAGTCTCTGGTAAATATCCACACTTTCTGGCAAATATAAGACGTGCTCTTAAATAAAAACCAATAGGCCACACCCACTCAGGACCTTGATGATAATTTGCACCATGTGCCACAGTTGTATCGTTCGAATCATTGCTATTATCATAATTTCCACGATAGTTCCAGTCATCAGGGTCTAACGTTTTCATACCAAGTGGACCCAATAGTATTTTTCGCGCTTGCTCTAAAGCTTCCCAAGCATTTCGAGGATCAAACAATTCTGGCGCTACCACCATTGCGATGGGAAAATTACAACGTAACTGATAGTCTGTCCAGGCTTGTGTGGCGCCATAGGAATCTTTGTAGATACCCTTTTTGTTGGCTAAAGGTGCCTTCTCAGTTGCGGTTACAAAGAAATGTTTTTCAAAATTATCCTTAATGCGATCAGCCCAGTTCTTGTAAGTCCACGATGTTGTTTGACCTTTAATAACATTTATTCAAATTTATTATTTTTTTTATATTATTTATATGCACTTACCATTTGGACCTCGACGCTCTACCGACTTGTAGGGTATTATGCCCTTCTCACTCATAGACTGCATAAATCGTAGCACGGACATTTGCAAGCCTACTAGTTCTACGGCGGAACCATCTCTTGATGTCGACGGACGTCCCCGATTTCCAGCTTTTTCTGACGAGCCCATTTTATCCATCCATGTGCCACAATTAGCAGCGTTACCCCCAAATACAAAACCTGTTTCAGGATGCACACCAATCTGATTGTTGAAACCTTTGTCCACCATGTGTGCATCAATTTCATGGCCGGCATTACGTTCGCGGTATTGCAAGCCTTGCAAATGTACTTGCAATGCCTCTTGCATTACATCATACAATAACTGGTCAAAATGACCTGCTCTAATAGGTTCACTATTATCGTCAGGAAAGATGCGCGAGACTTTGTCCTTCAGAATCTTAGCTCCTTCAGGTGCTTCCTCCACGTATTGTTTGATGCTGTGTAACCACCACCAAACGGCATCACGGCAATTGAATCGTGGTTTGGTGCCATTGTCCAGCAGGTTTGGTATCAACCCATGACGTAAGCACTGACCAAAGCCGAGTATAATATAGCGAGCTTCATTGTAACGTCCGGTCAAAAACATAACACCTCGTAGAGCTATAAAAGTGTCACGTCCCCAGCAACGCATGTAGCCTGTCGAGAAATGAGGTAGCCCGGCAGAAAGAGTTACAAAATGTGGTGGCGGTGGTGGAGGGTTAATCATCGGACTTAGTGGTGGTAAGTTGGCTGACTTGCAAATGGCAAGGAACTGCAATGTTGCCAATGCAAGTGACTGTGGAAAGTTATGACCATTACGAATGAACCTTAAAATGAAGATACATACTCATGTATGAAGTGTGAAAACAACGAAAAACAAAATAGAAAGCTTACTCAGGCATCAACGTATTGACGTGACTAACAAGGGCATTATGAACACCACTGACGATAATATCAAAATAACATGGAATTAAGTATCGTGGTATTAATTTCAAAGGCTCAAATGATTTTTTAAGCCAGGCAGAGAGAGCTTTTGTACCATCGTGGTGTGATAACCGATCAGCAATATAATCTTTAAAAAAATGCAGGTAATAATTGTACATACACGGTAAAAGCATAAAACTAACCCATCATCCAATCACCCTGCCTTAGATTGTTACATAACGGATGTCCCAAATCATCTCGTGGTGAGATTTCATGCAAAATCGAGTCAAAGCCTTGTAATCCACAGTACACAATTGGTCCATAGTTTGGTATGTCGTAAGCAGCACCTCCGAAACCCATGTCTCGTTCTTCCTGATCACATGTAAACAGGGCACGGTGCAAATCGATAAAATCCAACTTTGAGACTGTTTCACGTAACTCATCATAATCAGCTCCAATTTCAGTTTGTAATGATAGTGTCAGATTTTGTAGACGATCGAAGCATGGACGTGTTTCAGGATTTAAGGAAACTCTAAAACAGAATAGGATTACTTAATTGTTCTCATAAATACAATTGTTTAATATGCTTGCCTCACTGCAACAACAGAACCCGGAAGTAAATTCACAAAGTCCAATTGCGTGCTGTTACCATCACAAAATGATGATGGTCGGAATATTTTTGACTTATTTAATGGTATATGTTCCCTTAAGTTCAGCTCAAACTGAGAAAATCCGTTGATAAAGTGCTGGTCTTGTTTAAACGGTGCCGGACGATCGAAAGGTTTGTCACTTTTCATTGTCAACCCAGCTTCTAATATGATCTCATCTAAGAAACCCTCAAATAATAATGGACGTATTCCAGTAGGACCAGCATTTGGATCAGGATAGCCAAAAGCAGTATGAGCAACAAGTATAACACTTTCATGAGTTTTGGGAGAGTGACGTGTAACAGCCACTATATTGGGGTCCATTTGGTCGACATATACTTGTGAGAAACCTTCTTCAGCAAGTTGACCATGCAAAAGGTTGAGCGCACGTTTGGCAGCTATGATGCCAGATTTAAAATCAACACCTTTGCCCCATTCTTGATACTGCCGTTCTTCGTCTACAACATGAATCTTAAACAAAGAAAATACATTTTTTTTGATTGGAAGACAACGCAAAAACTAAATACACTTACATGATGCGGTACGAGCTCATCATATCCACGATTACTTCCGGTAGCGCAACAAGCCATCGATACCAATGCAGCAGATGGGAGTAAGTCATAAACAGAGCGTTTTTCTATAGGCGAAGGGTTATCGTGGGTCAAATCCATGAATAAAGCATTAGCAATACTAGGGGCCAGATCACGTTTCGGATTAACAAAAAATCCACCGACTGGTTCACCACCATAACGGTGAACTAATCGTCCTTCTTCATGTGAGTCCCAGGCTGATTGTGCTTCACGTATTAGCGATGTTATGCCCAGACGATTAACAAAAACATTGTCCGTACCATCAGAGTTGGTAAACAGCTCCGCAATCACATACAGTTCTGGGTTTTTTTTGCGTGCTGCATCTAGTAGATATTCCGCCACATGCAACGGTGTAGAGTGGCAATTGTCCAAGCGTACACCATCAAATATTTGTGCAGTTATTTCCACATACTTCGTCATATGCTCCCATAAGTAGGGGCTATCCTCAGGTTTTTGTCCATACCGCAATTTGACACTATCACCCCACGCAATAAGCTCTCGCCTCAAGTAGACGTTAGCACGTCCTGGCTGCTCTTCAGCAAAGTCTTTGAGTGGGTCACTTGAACCCATAACCCAGCCGTTATGGGCCATAAAATACCTCCCCAAATCACCGTACATACTCTGCTCGACTTCTTGTAAGGTTTTGCCAATGGCAGCGACGTGTGTAAAATATTGCATAAATACTGGATGTTTCTCAGAGATAACGCGTACCTTTGGTCCATCCTCTTGTACCCTCTCATAGCGTATACCAGCCAGACAATTGTTGATAGCATATGTTAGGTGGTCCTGAATCTCAGAAAGCACTTCCTCATTCAAACGTTCCAGGTGTCGACGTAATGTCTCAGCGCATTTACGAAAACGGGACTCTTCGTCGAAACAATCTCCATGGAAAGCATTGAAAATGCTTAGTGCCAATTCAAGATCAATTGTGGCACCAAGACGACGATACTCTTTATCAGGTATTAATTTGACTTCATTGAATCTAGCTTCCTTTGCAACATTTTTAGGTGGTTCGCGTTTGCGCACTTCTTCCATAAATTCGTTGGCATATTTTAGCACATCGCACTGATATAGTTCGTGTATTTTCACTTTGGGTAAGTAAACGTTATGCAACTGGAAGTTAAGAGCCTCCAGATGATTTTCACGATTTATGACCACTGGGACCCCAACATGTTCTAATAAACCATCAGCAATATCGGAACCGCATTGCATAAGCAGAGCGTCTAGTAGAAAAGCTGGTCTTAGGTAAGGAGAAGTAGCGCAAGAGTAAGTAGCATCTGAATGATCACGCAACCAGTCCGATTCGTTAGCGGTGTGATTGAGCACAATATCACAAATGGAAGCAATCTGAAATAGGTTAACATAAAAGCAATTTCATAAAGTGTTAACTATGGAACTTACGCCCCATTCTTGACGAATTTTTGTTATAATCTTCTCCACGTCATCAAAAGTGACTTTGCCACCTTTTGCCGATGCGAAATGTGGGTTTGCTTTCAATTGATTACGCAATGAATATGCGGAACGTGAACCTCCAAGTTCCTGTATTGGCGTAAAGTGTATAACATTATAGCCGGACTCTTTGGCTACACGTAATTTTGCCTCCCACGTGTTGAGTGGACCCAACAATTTGGTCAGTACAGTTTGACAGCGCACAGAATCGAGCGGTATTACTTTTTTTGCGCCAGCTGGTCCAACATGCAGTGTTGGCTCTACTTGAACGTACAGTGAACCATTTGGTTCAGTGCCTTGACTGTTAAAATGCAATTATCAAATCGAATACTATAAAATAATGGGGTTTTGACATACTTATCCTTGAAGCGGAACCAAAAACGAAATGTACCAGATTTATTCATCTTAATTTCACTAAATATATCTGTATCAACGACATGTGCATACGGATTTGCAACAGATGTAATCTGTTTACCATTTTTGTCATTCCAATCAAGTACTTTATATTCAGTGCGTACGAATGCTTTACCTGTACCAAATTCATAGTATCAATTGTTAAGATTGGTGTGAATATGTGGAAATTTTAAGTTACCTTTTTCAGGATAGTTTGTATGTAGAACAATTTCTTTTCCCAAAAGTGCTGCATCTGGATCTAGGCGCAGTATTGTGCCATGTTTCAAGCGATAAAGTATGGTCTCTGCTTGTGTTCCTTCAGAAATGGGTATACTGTGATATTTCAATTCCTTACTCATTATTGGGCCCTACAAAAATAAGTTTTTTTAAAAAAACTATTTTAGTAATGTGATTAATTTCGATAAGAATTTTTAAATATAGGGATTAATTTTGAATGGTGTGTACACATAACATTTTTGTATTGATTTCTGCTTTTAAATTGGCACTTACAATATTATATAATATAATTTAACGTTCTGGAGATTCTATTCAAATATACCAAGAAATTACGTGTAAGAGAGATGAAAATTGCATGAAAAATGTTCATAACAATTGAAGAATACGATTTTATTATATATAACAAATTTTAATACAATAATATTTATCAAATGGCAGATTTAATATATGTTTGATATTAGTTTACAAGCCACATACTCCGTAGAATTTAGTAATGATATTATAAGTATATTGGGTAATAATATCACACAGATTCACAGGAATAAAAAAAATTCGTGCATGATCTTAAAATGTGTTCAATCTGGCCACAAAATATCTCAATCAAGTCATAATTTTAAAATATTTTGGCTATATGTACCAAAAATGCAATTTTTGGATAATTTTTTTTTTTTTTTTCAATCAAACTTGGTCAAAGTCCCTAAATATTTTTGTCTCTTCAAAAACTGTCTGAAGTAGGGGGTAATTGGAGATTTTTGGCTGACACCCTCTGTTTCGTTTATATAATTTGTTTCCTGAACTAACTGTAGAATTTCTAAGTCAAAGTGTTGTGGGTTGATTTTTTAATGGCTTTTCGAATAATCGTAATTATTTTTCGAAAATTTTGAAATTTGACCTAGATTTTTCAAATCTTTTTTTTTGAAGATAATTTTGATTTTTTTTTTTTTGATATTCTATAAGGAAAGCTGAGGTTTCTTCACTTTAAATACATCTTAGTTCCTAAGGGCCTTTTTTTTAGTTTTCGAGAAAAAACTGACTGAACATTAGTGTTTGCACAGGCAAAAGTAAGCCGAAAGCTTTAAAAAAGGTGGCTCCAATTTGTTTTAAGTAAATGTTTTAAATAAAATTGCTCAAATTAAAACTGTTTCTTTTAAGAATGCTTATGAAGGGACTATCTTTAATTACTGAAAAAATACGTTATTCGGATGTCTCAAAAGCTGAATCTCTTAAATTTTTTTAGGTGCAGCTTTTGTAATCAGGGGTACATTTTATATAGGACACGTTTATATTTTGACCAGGTTCATTTTAGCTGCTGAGTAGTGTAATGACAACATTTTTTGTCAAAGTGTGTGTAAAAATCTAGTTTGGTACATGTTTTTCAAACTTTTACTATTGTTATATCATTTTCCTTCAGCTAATTGTAAGATTTAAAAAGGGGAAAAATTAGAAATTTCCGCAAGTGGAAATTTTAAACCGTGAAAGTTCTTATTAAATTTTCTAAAGTTTTACCGAATATATTTAATTTGGAAAAAATTGTTGACTGTGACATAGGCGATAATTTCTAAAACTAAAATGCCGCCCTACTAAAATTACCTCCTTTGCCCACCCTTAGCTCTAGCCCTGCTCCTTCTGGGGAGTTAAACGATTACTTCGCCCCAAATGAGATGTAGTATATATGATTAATAATAATAGGGAGTAATCCATTACTCCTCTTAGCATTGTTGAAACTAGAAATTTATATTAACTTCATGGAGTAAGCTTATATAATCCGTATATTACGAGTATAATGTACTCATATATCATGTATTGTATTGCCGAGAAATTACTCTGTGAGGGGCTACAGCTTGTCCTGGTGAACTTATCATCCCAGCTCTCCCTAAGTTACACCAATGCATCTTCGATTGCAGTAATTATCGCTATCCACCTGCGTTGAGTAAAATTTTAACACATATTTGAACAAAGTTGTTTCATTCACAACATGTGTTAAGTTACTTTGATATACATATTTGTTATCCGGAATACCCTTTCATTTTTTTATTTAAGTATGTACACATGTCGAACTAAACTGGCGATTTTTATATCTTTCAAGTTTGATTCCAATTAGTCCAGAGACGTCAATTGGGTAGGGCTGGAAGGACATTTCCCTCCCTCCAAGGATTTGACATTATAATTTATTACATCGATTCAATTCAAAATATCATAGATTCGATGTGTTATTCAAACTCTCGTCCCCCCAAGCTTTTGGTGAAATGACGCTACTGAATTAGTCTTAATTAGACATAGATACAAAATTTATGGGAATTTTTCATTATTTCTTATTATTTTCTTTTTAAATTTCAAAATATAGAAATATATATGTACATTTGTGCTCATTTTATATATAATTGAATTATTCTTAAAATTGCATAATAAGAATTAATTTTTCTCTTATATTTTTGTTTTTTTTTAGCAATTTCGCAAGCTTCACAGTAAATTAAGTAAAAGTACTTAGGTCTTATTTATAAACTTATTCTTGTTTTTCGACTTCCATTGAAGAGATCAAAAAATCAGATTTATCGAGTCTTTGTATGTTTTTTAAAACTGATCTTTATAAATAGCTCTTTTCTAGAAGTCCTTGATTTTTTATTTCTAATTAATTTAGACTTCAAATTTATACTTAAAAATATAGATTTTTTATTGAACGTGGTATTTTACAGAAGTTTTTCAATATACTTAGGACTGGTTTCAAACTTTCTGTGCTTTTAATTTCAATATCATATTTTATGATTATTTCCGGAAATTTTTAAAAATATATTTTTTTTACTTTTGATTTGCATTATTGTAAAGACATTTATCAAATGATAAATATTATGTATGTATGTATGTATGTTCACCTTTATTTCAGTGTCAAATATATGATTTCAAAATGAGGCATGTAATTCCGATTGTGTTACATGACTTCTCACTCTTACCACACTTATGGTTTCCCATTTTATTTCATCACCATCGTCGAGTTGCTTTTCAGTGCTTGTTGTGGTGCCTGGTATAGTTTTACTTTTATTCCGTTTAGGGCACCACATACTCAGATGAGTACAGCATAATATATTGTAAGCCATTTATATTACAATCACCAAACGATTTATTATTATATATATATTTTTTTTGATTTCAACAAGTAGACACATTAAATCAAGTGTATTCACGAACTGACACTATACTTACAACATGGGACAATTCACTTTCATATATATATAGCATCCACTATCAGTAAATTATATACGCTATGATTTTTATACACACAATTAGATTTGTTACGGTGCAGCACATTTAGAATTTGTAACACTTTTAATGCATCTTTAACAGCCATTTAACGTAAAAGTCTTTAAGAGCATACTACGAATATACGAGTACGTATGGTTACATTCTTGATTTTCTTCAGAAAACATACCTCTTCATTATTATTCGTCAAATTGGGATTTCCAGATATCCCAATCTCCGCTGTTGCATCACTATTATCATCTGTACTTTCTTCTGTGTCACTATTATCGCTGTACCGTTGCTCCTGTTCCTGTTCTTCATCATATCCACGGTCGGCAATATACCGGTGTCTATCATCGTTGACATTGGTTGTTAATTTCAAATAGAAATCAATGACCCAACGAAAGAGATAAAAGCGGAGAAGCACACGCAATAACATGTTGAGATTTCGTTTGGTGGATATGTAAAACCATTTTAACGATTCCTTGAACATTTTTATCTGATTCTTTTAATAATTACGAAATTGCTTCGATTAAGGCTGTTTAAATTGCGAATTCTTTAAATTAAAATCAATTTTTATTATCAAGAACCGTAATATTTGCGTTGAGTTGTTTACGCTTGCCGACCTTTTTGAATTTCTTTGCTGAACTTATTGTGATCAATCGAATCGATCGCGTTGCTGCCCTCCTGTTTATTAATTTAATACTCTCTCTGAAACTTGGTGCCGATGATTGCATTCAATTTTACTTGACACTTGGTGTTTGCGAGTGATTTGGGTGCCAAAGACACACACCGCTCCAAATGAGACTTAATAAAAAGTTCAAATACTAAAATTTTTTTTGAATTGATAGCAATGTGTGTATTTTCTAATTTTTTCGATGGGTGCTTGTTGAAATAAGGCACAATGTGATATAAAAACTATATCTTCAACAACATTAACATACATAGATAAAAGTTAAGGTTATGATTGTACTAAATGCGTTTAGTTTTAAAGGTCGCTTATAGCACTCAATATTTTCAATAAAAGAGAGAGGAACTTAGCAAAAAATGCGAACTTTTCAGTACTTTTACATGCATTTCAATGCAATGACTAAAACGTAATTGTAATATCATTTTGCTTTGAAAATACTTTTATTTTATAAAAAAAAATATTAGCACAACGACATAACTTGAATCAATCCTAAGAATGTGTTTGCTTTTAAATCGAAATCTCCGACATAACTTTGGAAAATAAGAATTTTTTATCAAAATATCTTCGAAACAACATCTTTTTATTTTTTGATTTTCTTATAAGTTCAATCAATCTTAAGAATGTATCTACTCTCCATCGAAATTCTCGAAGTAATTTTTGAAAATAGCATACAATTAATGCAATTACTGTAGATTAGTAAAAAATGAGTGTTCGCATATATTTTGACCCGTAGGATTTCTCCTGTATAACCAATTTACAAATAAAGTGGTCTCTAAGACCATTTAAATGACATACATACATATGTACATGGTTGTTGGTTACAAGACTTAGCGTTTCATTTGCTGCTAATATTAATAAACAATATACATATTTTTTTGAATATTTTTACCTATAATGCCACACATGCTCAACGTATGATCTTATCCTCCAAGTAAAACTCGTAATACGCAATAACTCCTTTGTAATGAGGTATATGCCATAGCTGTTAAGGGCATAGTTTTTATATTCTTAATTTTGAGCTTCAGTATGTGGCCGATTTCGATCTTTTGGTTCTTATTTTAAAATATATCCTGTCGAAAACTGTTAAAATAACTTATTTATGTTCGGGTTATACGCACCTATCATTTAAAAAAAAAAAAAGTTTATTTGATAATCGAACTTTTTATTTAAATCTCATTTGGACCGCCGTAGGCAAAGTGATTAATGTTTCATTATCATATATATGTTAGGTATAATAATAGAAGCTTAACGAGATTCTCAATGCATATATTGCGTGATCTATTATGATTACTTCGATTGGATTTCTTTAACACAGTTAATTTACTTGTTTGAATTTTGTCTTCGCTCTTTAGTTATTTTTAGGCGGCAGGCAAATTATTTCGACTTTTTATGTACGATTTTTTTGCAACTAATTAAAATCAATTAAAAATAGTATGACGCCATGCATGTGCGTTCATCTAATCAATAATGTTTTATTTTTGTACATAAAACAAGAGCATGACAACAATTCAGCTGAATTGAGGTGAAACAAAATTTCTATTAGAAATTTTTTGGAGAAATTTGTGATCAAGCCTAAAAAATTGTTGAGAGTCTAAAATTCCTCCAACAGTTCCGTTACTTAAATTTAAGTTAGTTAAATTCGAGTGTAATGTTTTATTTTTGCATTCTGAATAACTCCCCAAAATTTCTTATCAATATCACCTTGACAACAATAAAAAAGTCGAAATTTTTGGTTACTATCTCGTTTTCTATTGGCCGAACAAAATTTCAGCTAAGACGCAGTTTGTGGGGTTGTCAAATTTCCATAAAAAGGATTTGGTTCGTTGTTCACGTAACCTTTTTTTTTTTTTTATATAAGGACAGAAGTGATCAAACAGTACATATCACAAATGGTCATAGTATGGTATTTGATTTAAAGATACTCAACCATAATGCTAAAAACTTTCTTGCAACTCTTAGTTTACCCAAATGTGTAACGAAAGGAATTTGCAGCAGATAAGCTCTGTCGGTTAGTATAAAGTTTGTGTTTGCTGATAGCAAAAAACCTTATTTTAACCATAACATTTCCGTATGCATAGTCTTCAAATATTTAGCAACGCATTGACTAATGGGCAAAAAATATCGCTGCTGATATGACCTGCTTTATGAAAACTCAGATAAACTTATTTACGAAGGTAGGAGTGAGCAAACAGGTGGTTTTGCGGATTCAAGTCACCACCATACAAAAGCTCCCACAAATATTGAATTTTCGACATCATCAAAGAGTTTTTTACTTGAGTTGGTACACAGACAAATCAAAAGGAATAAACCCGTTGCATATTGTTTTGAAGGTATTACGAAGTCTTTATTATTGTTATACATATTAGGAAGTACTATGTATGTCAGAGGTGCAAACAAAAATCTGTTTCCGGAGCTGGTTACAACAACATCAGCTTGGGTAAAAATTTCAAAAATATTTTGAGAAAAAAAAACTAGCGTTACCGAAAGTTTTTTAACTAGCTGCGCCAAACGAATTGCGTACAAACAAAAAGTAAGATATGAAGGAGCAAGTGACTGAGAAACAAAATCACACAGACCGAAAGCATGCAGCGATTTTAAACTGAATGTGTTTTCCTCGAGCAACGGGGAGCTGAATGAGCCGGCGCCTTGAAAACAAAATTACACAAACAGAAAGCATGCGATGATTGTGAAACGAAATGATTTATCTTGAATAACGGTATGAGCTCGAGAAGAGTTAGAGAGCTTCGAGCTATGCTTCCTTGATACATGTCATTCTTCGTTTTATGTATGATATGGTGTTCTTGTTTTGTTTGCATTTATTTTCTCTATATATTGACTGTTTCTCCGAAAATTAAGTTATTTTTACAGGCGTTTAATAAGATTTTTTAAGTGCTTGATTTATTTCTTTTAATTTGGTGTATAATTGGCTAATAAGTAATGCAACGTTTCGATTTATTCAATATTTTTATTCGAAGTTTTCAACATTTTCGATTCATTCAAAATTTTTCGCACTTATCAAGTTTTTCGTTATCCTCAATATATTTCGACTTTCAAAAAATTTTCGATTTTTAACATTTTACTGTTTTTTAACTATTTTAACATTTTTCGATATTTTTCAACATTTTCAGATTTTTCAAACTTTGTTGCATTCCTCAATATATTTGATTATCATTTAACATTTTGCGACTTCTTCAATGTATTTTGATTTTTCCAACATTTTTCGATGTTTTTAAATTTTTTAAAAATTAGTTTTTCAACCTTGTCTATTCTTTAGCATTTTTCGAATTTATTTAGATATGTCGACTATATCGACTTATGTAGTTAAATTTTGTTGGAATATACATACATACATATGTATGTATGTATTTTCAATTTCGAGCTACACGGTTTTCTGAGGAACCCATCTCCCGTGTAAAACGGGAGAGAGGTGCATATAGATTTTTCGACAAATTGTATTTCTTATGTTCGTATGTTTTCTTACTTCACGAAGATTAATTTTCTGTCACAAGAGTAAATATTTATATCTAGGGATCACCTTAACGCATATCTATGTATGTATTCGTGGATTAGCTTGGTTCAAAAAAATTAAATTTGTCTTTGCGGAACGAAATGGAATTGAGTTTTGTTAATATTTAGACCATTTTTTTTCGACATTTTGAAACTTGGCGCTCATTCCTAAATGCTTTTCCCAGATCGTAATTACTCAAATTTAAAGGTACATCAACTAGTTAAATAATACTCGCGAAAAATGAATCAGCAAAATCGTGCAACTCCATGGTCTAGTTACACTTGTTTTGACTTGTAATGCCATATTTACAAGTTTTGAAACATTTTTCTTCATCAAATCGCTATAAAAAACTAGAAATTTTTAATTTTTTTTTTGCTTCATTCAACATATTCACATTGATTGAAATATCACCAAGTCTCGGATAAGCTTTTTCAACTTGTTGAAAGCTCTACTCAGACGTAATGAGAACATTTTTAGATAACCCCGTTTCGAAGGTTAAGAGATGCACTTGCATGTATCAAGCGTAAAGATATAATAGACTGAATTTGAAAAATAACTTACGAGTATTAAAAACTGTTTCAAATATGTTGTCTTATTGAACCATATACTCATAGAAATCGTTTATCTATAATCCCTCAACGCAATGGTCTTGCACTAATTTGTGAACTTTATATTTTTAAAGTTGATTCACTCTCAAGGGTGATAATAAATTTTATATCATTTTAATTTTATAATTTTGATGACTTGATATTTGATTTTACTAATTTATCTTATATTGTGTGAGTTAAAGATAAATGTGTTAAAGAATAATATGAATAAAATTCTTTACAAAATTTTTCGCACTTCAATGACATGCTAGTTATAAAAAAATGTGTGCCATAGGATATTAGATACAAAAGAATTCACCCTTGCAATGCAGTATTTTCTTTGACAACTATGAGTGTTGATTGCTTAAAAAAACATTTGATTTCACTATAACTTAATGAAAACTTTATTTCTTACAAATTTCATTCAACTCTTTTTATTAAAAAGTGTACGCTTTTAATAATTTTACCTTTTATGAAACACTTTCAAACTATGTAAATTCACGCAAGCACTGAAAAATTTTTCCTATCTTTGCGAGAGCTCAAGGTGACCTTTATTAAACGAAAACAGCTGATTTTGAAAGTAGCTTTTAGTGTAGTGCCTATTCTGACAATTGAATAGTTGTTGACTTTAATTTAGTTTTAAGTGACGTCACTAGCGTATGTACACAAAAGATAGCGTGCGTGTAAACAATAATCCGGCAAGACCGGCATCACTTCGTGCAAACAATCAATAGAAAAAGAGCGAATCTTAAAATTTTACTTGGGGGATGAATGGGGAAGGTCATGCCGAATACTTAATTTCTTGGCGTCATACTCACAGTAGGATATAGTAACCGCACACGTGCATTTGCACATCACATGCCTTTTGCATCTTGTGTTTACAAGTTTTTATTATTTAGTATTGGTTTTGTTTTTGTTTTTATCATGACCGGGTTTAGTTTGTATGGGTTATCAGAGCTTTGTATTAAGTAATGTCAAAAACATTCATGAGCTTTTACCAGCGATGTTGCCAGCATAAGCTTGCGAATATTTAAAACTATTGGGTATTGAATTTTAACATTTTAACCTAAGGAACTGTCCGTTAATAAGAATTGTGGTACAATTTGGGTCTCTTTTACATACCCGCCCCCCTCCTCCCCTCCCACTGCTCAACGTAGCTTTTTACTGAGCTAAGCTTCCCCTTTGAGTACTACAGAATTTTTTCCCTTTGATACTTGAATATTACACCAAAATTATACTATTCGGTATATAAGGAGCGCAACCGCAATTTTGGCTCAGTTTTTATCTATGATTTCCGTAACAAAACATATACCATAGATCATGCCAGAAAAAAAAAGTTCACCGTACATCATCGAATCTGAAGCATTTTTGCAAGGCACTTTCGAAAATTTATTTTTTTTTTACCGAAAATAGAGGTTGTGCATCTACATTTTTCGTCATATCATCGGCATTTACGTCTGATCTCAAAGTATGATATATTAATTTTTTTTTTTTCGAGTAGACAAATTTTTTGCTCTTACAATCATTGACATCAAGTACCTCGTTCTAGTATGTACTTACCCCCCAGATCTCAGTTCTTACCATTTTAGTGTACCACTTTAATGTCAGAATATTAAAGCTTGCAAAAAATCATTAAACTTTTCCAACAGAAGTATTTCGATTATTCCATTTGAATTATTTCAAAAAATGTTTTTAATTTTTTTGCAGAACGAAGGGGTTTCCCTATTAAATTTTTCGTCACATCTCCGGTATTTAGAGTCGGATCTTAAAACATGATGTTTTGATGTTTTTGTCTCGAGGATACCATTTTTTTTTTACTCCAAAGGTCATTGACGTCAAGTATCTATCCACCAGATCTCAACTTCTACAACATGAATTTAAGAAGTAAAATCAAATAAAGTGTCTTCGAGCCGTTGCTTTGGAACAAAAAGAAAGAAAAAGAAATGGTCTCCTCAAGACAAAAACATCGAAACATCATGTTTTAAGATCCGACTCTAAATACCGGAGATATGAGGAAAAATTTAATAAGGGAACCCCTACGTTTGGCAAAAATTGAAAACATTTTTTTTAAAATAGCTCTAATGGAATAATCGAAATATGTACTTACTTTGGAAAAATAAGATTTTTTGCAAGCTTTAATTTTGTGGCACTAAAGTGGTACATTAAAATGGCAAGAACTGAGATCTGGTGGGTAAGTACTAGAACGGGATACTTGATGTCAATGACCTTTAGAGCAAGAAATTGGTCTACTCGAGACAAAATCATTGATATATCATACTTTAGGATCGGACTGTAAATACCGGTGATGTGACGAAAAATGTAGATGCGCGACCTCCATTTTCGGTTAAAAAAAATTTTTCGAAGTTGCCTTGAAAAAATGCTTCAGATTGGTTGGACGGGGTGGTTTTATGTAAAAATCGACACTTCCTGACATTTCGATATTTATTCGAAACTTTTCGGCTTTTCCGATGACTTCAATACCTTTACACTGCGATTAAATCCTCTCCTCGCCATGTCGGAGACTTTTTATTTATTATTTTAATCATCATGATAAAGCATCTAACAAAAATTTAAGTTTTTGCTTTTTTTAGAAATTAAATGGTCACCAAAAAATGTAGTTATTAAATAAATACAAAACCCTCCAAAAACGAATATGATTTTACTCAAAATAAAAAGAAAATCGCTTAAACGAATCTATGGTAAAAGAGATGTCATATATTGACCCATTTAAGTATGTTTATGTTTGAAAAATTACCCAAAATTTCAATATTATTATAAATTTCCGCTTTATATTTTTTTTCTGCAATCATAAATTTTCGCTAACATCATAATTGCAAGATTGTAATGACTCACTCAGTAATCCTAGAAGTTTAGAGTCATAACAAAGGAAATGCGACCAAGTCACGCACTATTTTGATAAATTTGTACTTGATATTATTAAAGTCATGTTTTAAATATCTTTGGTAACATTTATTTAAAAATAAATTTTTATTTAATGCTACTCACAAAAATTTCCTAAAGCACAACTATGAATTATTTGTGTATAAATATAATAATATTTTGACATTTAACGTTAACAATTACTCGCTAGAATATATCGTAAATCTAATGCACTTTAAGTACATCACCATTACAACTCGAAAGTTGAGACTCTAAGAACTAAATTATTAATTTTATGTTTTAGCAGCTCAACAACAATGTAGCGCTTTACAATTCCTTCAATTTCTATCAACTATAGTTTATCAAACAAATGTTCTAAAAGGTCATTTATAAATAAATATATACCTATATATAAATATAGTAAAGTATTGTATATACGAGATTATATGCTATTTTGCACCGAAAAATTTGTAACAATGCATAAATATTAAGCGCGAAAAATATTGTATTTTGCTTCTTCACTCAAATGGCAACTCTACATTTCAAAGTGATGTTGTCAGTATTCTGCAATTGCTTATATTCAATTGTACATCATTTACGCGCCGTAAATACCAAGGGCGCCGATTCGTCTTCATGTAAATGTTCTGCCAATGAATGTATTTTACTAGAATTTTTTACATTATTTTGGCTTTCAATGTCATCGTAGTCTACCGATGATGAACGCACCAGTTTAAACTGTGACACTTTGTCATTTTTAGTAATCACAAGAGAGGCAGGCCGTGGTCCTACAAACAAAAATAAAAATGTATAAATATATTAAAACTATTTAAAAATAAGACATTTACCTGATGGCGGTTTACTGCTACGTCGCTCTGAACCATTTGAAGAAACAGATGATTTTTCAGAAATGTATTCCACATTCGATGGTGACACAATTTTGTTATTAGATGGCTTAATAGAGACACGTTTATCCGTCTTAACACTACCCTGATGTTTTAATATTGAGTCACGCCGCTGTGGTAGCGGTGAAGAAGGACCGCCGCTGTTGGGTATATTATTTATCTTAGTTGACGACAGCAAGCCGGTAGGACCCTGTAGCTCAGCATCTATAAAAATTTTTTTGGAGGGACTTAATAGGAATATTTTTTTTGACGGGAATTGATTAGCAACTTTTAGGGGGTAAGTCTTGTATGTAAGAATTTACCGTGGTAAAAAAATCAGGAATAGAAATTTTTTTTTATTTTTCTAATCATTGTGGTGTAGAGACTAGTGAAGTCACAAAAAAACATTGCTGAAAGTACCAACAACCAAAGCTGATGAACATGTAACGATGATTATTAACAACACTAAAATTAACTTTAAAAACATCAAAGAAAAGCTGATTTGAAATATTTTTCATAAAATTTAAGCGCATGCATTAGAAAAAATAAGCCCAACACCAGTAAAAAAATGATTTTTTCAGCAATAATATATATGTAGCTAGCTTAATCTATCTACCATGTATCTCCTCTACTTTGTAAAAACGCAATACCTGCAAATTTGATTTGAACTTGATGTAAGGGAACGTATGCAAAGAGTTAAATATATCTGCGTGAAATGAAATAATTTGAAATAGATGTAATTGCAGAATACACATAATATTATAATATATTACATTATTGCGTTTTTGTAAATTAGGGGAGATACAATTACGAATGTTCGATTTAAAAGAGGTTTTTTTGTTTTGTTTCGAAAAACTCTTTATTTTCACATTTTCTTTATTTGCTCATATATTTTTTTGTTTCAAATTTTTTTTTCTTTTTAGTTTTTGTAATATATATATTTTTGGCAAGACGAACATAAATTCGATATAAATGTAAGGTTGCTAATCTAATTTTTGAATACTTTAGATATTTTACATAAAGGCGCAGCATATCACCCCAACAAACTGACAAAAATATGTATAAGGAATATAATATTCAGATTGTTGAGATTACACTTGTATCGAAGATATGTTTCATCTAAAGCTTAACTTAATATTAGGCTACACATGCATTTTGTTCATTTATTTTTTTAAATTCTTTGCGTTGAATAAAACACATTGAGTTTAGATTATATGATAAGTTTATATACATATATGTATGTAAGCATTTTTTTAAATAAGCCCCGTGTTAGTAACAGGTAAGTGGTAATATAATAATAAATAAATTCAAAGCTTTATATCAACAAATAATACAAAAAAGGCAGAAAGTGCTTCGAGTTCTTTTTTAATATTAAAACGCTCTTACGTTAAATTCTTCATGGGTCTATAGCATATAAAATAGATGTATGAAAACTGAAAAAGCGCTATAGCTCTGTAAATTTTCAACCATTTTGAAATTTTTTTAAAGATTCTAACAGAAAATATCAAGTTCTATAAGAACCAAAAGACAAAAGTTAATTATTTTGATTTGTATGGAAATGCCGCTTTTCTGAAACAATTTTCAGCCTAAAATGGGCATAACTTTAAATGGCAATAACTTCATAAAAAAAATTTTTAAGGGGAATTATGGGTCCCCTTATATCCTTTGAAAAACAACATATTTAATCGGCAAACATTTCCGTAACATGAAATAATCCGCGTGCATGGTTTCAGATGGATTTGGTCTAGACATTTCTTTATTTTTTAAATTTTTCACACAAAATATTTCAAACAGAATGAAACTAAACGGCTGTCTCAAGAAAAATAATAATATTTCAAGTCACAATGAAGCAATTTTTTCTATTGAGTTTCGTTATACCGAAATGGCATCGTTTTTATTAAATGGATGGCTATCGATTTTATCGCAAATCGACAACCGCAATAGGGGCCTATGATTTAGGAGATTGAGTATGATCTCCGAATTTGTTCGTTTTGAGAGGATTAGTGAGCGTTTTTTTAAACCTCAAACTTTTCCTAAAAATGTTTATCTGAGAGCGTATCAAGAGCTTGAAAACAGCTTCAATTATAAACGAAAACGGAATACCAATCTTAAAACTTTCCTTAATAAGAGAATTTTATAGTTCCAAAACAGTCCTTATAATGACTGTTTCAAGAGACTATTGATTATTTTAACTCAGGGCTATGTAGCTAGAAAACAAAAAAATACCAGAAATCTTTAGAAGCTGATTTTTTTTTGACGAATTTAAGGACGCTACATTTATTTAAAAATTTTAGAAACTTATGTTTCAATTTTCAAATCAACAAAAAATCTTAACAAGATAAACGAGAACTCACTCAAAGGAGGTATAATAAGTAGATAGAAATAAAAAATGTAGCTGATTTTAATACTGCTGCAGTGTTGTCAATTTTAAAGGATCTAAAAATTATGAAAAAATTAAGGATGATTAAATTAAATGGATTGTAAAATCATTTTATATGCTATCGATTCACAAAGCCGTCTAAAATATATCTATGTATTTCGAAAAAAAACTTTTTGACCGAAATAAAACGATTGAAATTGAGTTGCAATAAAAAAAAGAAAGAAATATAATTCAGCAAAGAAAACTTAATAAAAAGAAGAATGGGCATTCTGGTACCAATCACTCACAGTATTAAAATATATATCATTGGAAAGCAACTGTCTACTAATCCAAATGAACTTACTTCAAGACTGGCATAACTCAAAAAACGTGATTTTTGAGTAAATGATGCAGAAATATCATGTTTGATTTTGTGTGAAAAAATCAGAAAAGTATCTCATAAACTTGCTTGTGAGAAGAGTTTATGTAGACATACTTTTCATCATTTTCATATAAAAAGCAACTTATTGAAAACTTTAAATGGGTTTTTCTCCCACTTTATGTTTTTTGAGTTATGCCAGTCTTGAAGTAAGTGAGCGATAAGTTCACGGTGCGAATATGTTTCTAAGCGCGTAATTTTAATGCAAAAATTTTAAAGTTAAAATTTTAACTGAAGGTGTGTGGCGCCACTGCAATTTTGAGAAGAGATTTGCAGAATAGAATATACTTAAATTAATATAAGAGCACTAATTATATTAGTTATAGTGGTGGTACCAGTTCCCATTCGCCTTTGTAATAAGCAGGTATTTTTATGTATGCAAATGTGTGTTTTTAGATCATTGTATATATATATTTAAATGTTTATATGGATGTGAGTATGTTAGTTTTAGCAAATTAAGAAATTGCTATTGTTAATAAAAAAAAATTATGTTAACATTTGAGTACGCCATCTTTTTTTTCATTTGGTTTGTGTTAAACAAAAAAAACTTTTTTATAAGTTTTTGAATTTTTGTTTATATTTTTAGTACAGGAAAATTAGTCAAGATGAAAAAAAGTTCAATGGTTTTCGAGAATAACTAGGACAAAAAGAAATATTCTGGTAAGAACAATAGCTAGAGATATTCTGCATATTCTCGCATTTATATATACGAGCATTATGGATATAAATAAGCTGAATTCTAAACTTTTTAAGTGATGGTTTTTTTTTGAAGTTTGTGAATTTTTTTTTTGTTTTCGCTTAAATGCTCATAACATACTGTTAATTTTTTTTTTAAGTGAATATATTTGTGAATAGGGATCCCAAAAACAAAACTCCACTTTTAATTTAATTTTGTTCAAAATTAAGAAACTTCATTATATTATTTGTTTTAACGATAAATTCGGAAACCGACTTTATTTTAAAAAAAAATGTCTTTTTATGCGCAAAAAGCGATTTTTCAAATTTTTTATTAAAGACTCAATCACTTAGCGAGTTCATAACGCGCATAATTTTTACGACTCAAAAATATTCGCAGAATCTCTCCAGCTAATTTAAGTTAGAGTAACTTTTTTATCTATTTCATATTTTCAGTTTTTCGATCTTTTTAAAGGCTATAAAATCATTTCTGCACAACAATTAACATATCTTCTTTTTATCTTAAAAGTTGAAGCATTCGCTAAATTTTTGCTGTTGTTTCCTAATTTTTCTGTACTATTTAATTGCTATCTTAGTTTTTTTTTTACATTTTATAGTTATTTGTTAGTAGTTTTTTAGTATACTGCATAAAAATGTTTATATCTAGTACTATATATGTACCTCATCATAAATACATACGTATTTTTATATTATATACATATGTATGTATGTAATTTGTTTTTATAAAACGCACACAAATATTTTCGTTTTTTTTCCAAATGTGTACTAAATTGCATTAAAATACTACTTATACTAATAGATATGTAGTAAAATTTAGTGTCTTTTTTTATTAATACTCGTTTCTAAAAAAAATAGTTATTCATTTTTGTGTTCATTTGTGTATAGTGTAAAATGGTTACAGTTTTATAAAACAAAATAAATTACGTATATGTATGAACAAAATTTTGTTCAGTTTGTAGTAATTCACAGTCAGTAACTCAACTGTCAATTCTGAAACAGGTGTTGATGTAAAATTAAGTGGTACGAAAACTTCCAAGTCAGTCTAATAAATAAGTTAAGTTGTTCCCAAAAGGATTATTGTGACTTTGGTTGAAATCTTCATTTATACGATTTTCAAAATGAACTCAAACCTTTAATTTTTATTCAAATAAGATAGAAAATTTTATAAACTGAACTTTTTCTTAATTCAAATAATTTTTTTTATTGGGATTGAACTTTTTTTGATTGAAATTATGATTTTAAGTTTAAAAAAAGTTTGATTTAAAATAAAAATGGTTCTACTCATATTAAAAAACGTTTAAACTTATTTTGAAAACAATATTTCAGCTAATTTTGAAATAGATTCGTTCAGTTCGAAAATGGTTTAATTAAATCTGAAAATACTATACATGTTCGAAAAATAAGAAATAGGTGAACTTTAAGTGACCAAAAGAGGAGCACATTTACATTACATAGCTCCATCATTCGATTGTAAGTTAAAAGAAGAGAAAATCCCAACCCTCATTCAAAGAAGGAACCATAACGATTTAAGACTACAATTGGAACCAACCATTTCCCACCCAATTCTATAATTTGGTATCATCAACACCATACGTACCATTTGCTTGGGGTATAACAACTACAGTGGGTACAGGTGAGCGTGCCATTGGTGACACCGGTTCACTTAAAAATTCATCACCTACCGAATGATGACGTTGATAACTTTTAGACGCTGCCAATAGATGAACAGCTGCAGTTGTACTTGAATCACCCACTAAACTATGACGTATATTATACATATCTATTTCTTTGGATGCACCAATGCCACTACCTCCAAAATTACTAGAAGTACCACTACTACCGTTCCCCATTTGCAATCCACCACCTAAACTCTGTAACGAATGTGTACTAGCGCTAAGCATATAGTCACTATTATTTAAATTATGATTTTGATGCAAGTGCTGCTTGTGATTGTTTAGATTGTTATAATTGTTATTTGATGCATATTGAAGGATATTGTTTATTTTTTGTTCATCGGATGGTGAACCAAATTCCGATGATTCGCGTATAGGTGCTAATTGCAGTTGCGCAGCTAACAGCTCACCTGAAGGCAACCCGGATGGGCTGGGACGTTCGCTGCTGGCAACATCTTCGAAAGCTTCTTCGTTGAGCGTTTGCAAGGCGCCGCATATCATTTGTTCCTCGAGTGTTACCTGCAAATATGAAATGTCGGTGTGAGAATTTAATATTTCTAGAAAGTAAATTTGATGCTTTAGAATTTATAACGGATATTAATTTTATGTGTTTGAACTTTTGGCATTGGTTTGTTTTTTAATTTACGTGAAAAAAGAAAAAAGTTGACTTAGCAGTTAGTTTTTTAATGAGAATTTTCCTAAAGGTTTAAATTTGGCCAAAATTGTTCCTTTTAAAAATTATTTTTTGTGATTTGATCAGTTTCTAACAAAAAATAAACGCAGGCGTTTTTGTTTCTATTCGGAGGTCTAAGACTGTTTTTTTTTTAATATCAACCAAAAAAGCAATAGCTTTTTAGGTTTTAATGTGATTTATGATAAGTAAAAATTTTAGTTTTCAGTTTTATCTGCGTCGGTCAATATCCAAGAGAAAACAGCAAACTGAAAAATGTCAAAAACTCAATATTTTACAATCAATGTTACGTCAAAAGCTACATACATATAAGTAGCTAACTAAACTAAAGTAGAAAAATTATGCGCTTAAAACGAATGCCATTAGATTTAGAAGAACTATTGACATTCAACTTCGGACTTCAATTCCACTTTCGAACTAAATTGGAATCAGAACAGGCCTGATGTTCGATGTTTTATAACT
Source organism: Tricholauxania praeusta (assembly GCA_949775025.1). Lineage (NCBI taxonomy): Eukaryota > Metazoa > Arthropoda > Insecta > Diptera > Lauxaniidae > Tricholauxania > Tricholauxania praeusta. The sequence continues at coordinate 25,015,330 of OX459031.1, read as the reverse complement.
CTTTATCGACTTTTTCGATACTATCTGATACCTTGCATATATTATTGACCTTTTGTTACTCACTAATTGATACTTTTCAACGTTATTGCATAGTTTTTTCTATTTCCTAAGGTATTTTAGCTAAAAGCAATCGCTATAAATCAAAAATGTTTGTACTATGTACTCTGCTTTATACCTTCTGCCATATTGATATTTTATCAATCGATTTTTATTGTTAGCCATTTAACAGAAAATATAAATTTATCTTTCCGAAAAATTGGTTGTTTAACAAAAATTTGCTACAAATTCCGAAAAGAAAATGGCTAATTTTAATATTTTTAGCGGTGTTTGCTAAATTGCAAAATTTTTGGTAATTTGATATCAAAATGGTAAGTCCCAATGTTTTGTATGGAATAGTTGTCAATGAGAATGTAAACTAAAGGCTAAAATTTTCTGTTAATAGTTAAATTTCTCATAAATATCAAAATTAGAGGTTGTCTTCTCGGATATATAAAAAAAAAATCAGTCTAATGTACATATGTCGTTACTAACAGGAAGTGAAACAAAGGGGACTTAAAAAAAAAAAATTGGAAATCGAATTGAGTATAATGTGAACGACTCTGAATAAAATCCCAAAGCCTTAAGTAACGACATTTCTTTGAACAACTAAGCTATTTTTTATGGTACGAGTATTTAATATGTAAACTCAAAAAAATGTTGCTTAAAAGTGTGCACTATTAAAATTTAAGTGACTGTTACTTGAGGGAAATATCAAAATCATTAGTTTTAAGAATGTAAGACTTGAAAATAATATGGAACGCTGATGGGCATATTTTGATGTAATAAAAAAACTAACAAGTAAAAAAACAAAACCAATAACTACTGTCGATTTGAAAAGCAATAACAAGAATAAGTAAACTTAAAAAACGGTTTTCTACATACATCACATTTAAAGAAATTAAAAATTAAGATATTTCTGAGGAATAAAAAGAAATAAGTATAGTTAATTTAGACAAAAAAAATATATAAATATACAAATAAAAAATAAGACAAAAACCGACCATAAATGTTTGAAATTTAACGTATTTAACTCTTAATTGTGTAGAACAGTGGTTCCCAAACTATTTTGGTCGTGGAACCCCCAAATTTGTTGCCGATGATCGCGGAACCCTGAATATTTTTTAAGCAACGACTTTTCAAAATTCAATATCTGATATTAAATTAAACAAGTACTATTTTTGTATTTTAGACTTAATTGAATTAAACAAAACTTAAAAAAAAAAAAACAATTCATCAAAGAAATAATTAATAAAAATATAAGACATAAGCTAAAATAAATGAAAAAACTATAAAGTGAAGAATGCACCTGCTCCTTTGATTCCATGATTCTCTTAAAATTAGGCGTTATGTTTGATAACTGAACTCCGCATGTACGGTGCAGCACCAAGTTTATTACGATATTTGGTTTTTGTCGCAATATATTTTGAAAACCCAGCTGCACACAAAGTGGTTACAAACGGCAATAGAATTGGAATAGCCTGTTTTGATAAATTTTGATATTCATCGAATCTAATCTAATCAAATTTTCATAATCGATGAAATTAAATCCTTTTGGTTTTTCTTCTATTTTGAAATGATTTTGTACCCAGTAATTATCTTAATTCTCTAGGTTTGGAAAGTAATCACTGAGTGATTGCTGTTAACTTGACAGATGTGTTTTTATACCATCACGGACTTCCATATCTAAATCCACTTCAGATTCTTCGAGAAAATCATTAAGCGTCTGGTAGCACTCGAAGTTATTTTGCTCCCCAGCTGTCACATAAAAGTATTTTACGTATTTTGGTGAAGTTCGGTTTGCTACCGATGCTTGTGTTTTCAGTCGCCTTATTTAAAAATCTTAAATTTAATATGGTGGTCGATTGTAAACTTTTCGAGGAAAATGTGAATATATTAAAAACCATTCTTATTTTTTTAATAAAATACAATTTGTCACACGGAACCCCTAAATTTTTTCCAGGGAACACACTTTGGGAATCACTGGTGTAGAGCAATAAAATCAAAACTATAGTTCTCGAATTTTATGGTTTTACGAAATAATTGCAAAAGATTCGCAAGTCAAAATCGAGTTTTTTGTAATGGTTACGTTGCCGTCAGTACAAAAACTGCGGAGTTTTGATGGCGATGGAAGTATAAGAATAGAGATGCAGACAGAAATACTAGTATTTTAAAATTTTAAATTTTGGTTTTCAGTTACCTCTTATAAATCTCTTGCAAAAAAATATATATACATATATGTAGTGTCCTACATCGATACACTCCACTCACAATACATTTGCCCAAAGTTTGAATTTCAAAATATTTTCAATTTCCAATTTCAATCAAAATTAATTTTCAATTGAATTTCAAATTTCGAAAATAAAAAGTGTAAATTTTTTTAAAATAAAATAAATATTTAACTACCAAAATACATAAAATCAAAAAAAAAATACAACAAGCTAACTAAAGACTCAATCACATATGTTATATGTATATGACGAGGAATAATATTTTAATACCTCATCCTAAATAGGTCCTGAAATATTTTTGATTGAAAACTAAATTTATTCATGTCAAAAGTATGACTAATAAAACATAAATAAATTTTGTGTTAAGCATTTCGATATCAGTTTTGGGAATGTTCCTCCCATTTCTGAAATTGAGTATATTTACATAAATTTCAAACAGTTGGAATTTTGTTCTATGTTATTTTTTTGGCTATTTTTAACACTATATACATACATACATCAACATCAATAAGTACGTAATGATTTAAATGCAAAAAAAGGTTACAAAAAATTAAATATGATGTAAATGGAAACGAAACACAACTTCTACAATAATGGAATAGAAAAAAGTAGATATAGTTTTTACACTCTTGCAAGTCCAACAACAACAACGTTTTCAACGTTAAAATTTTATTTTTTTATGAGTTTACCTGAAGGTATTCGTAATCATGTATTTTTGGCTGCATTTTGGTTTGTATGAATTTGATTCGGAAACAAAATAAAATATAAAATATTTGATATTTTCTATTAAATTTTCTATGATATAGAAGTATGTATGTAGGTATATACAAAAATAAAAAACATGTACATAATGCATAAATTGAGTAAAAATGTGTTAAGTTGTGTCATTGTGTTTTTTGGTGTGAAATTTTTCTATGTTCTTCATGAAGTTTATAACATCTAACTTGAATAGAAACTAAAAAATGTATGTATAACTCACCTGTTTTTCAATATGACTTGATGTTGAATTTTTTCGCGGACGTGGTTGAGTAACTTCTGCTAATGTATGTGAGTCGGTAATGTCTTTGGCAGCACCAGCAACAGTAGCAGTAGTAGGTGCAGGTACATCAGCTATAGCTGGCATTGCTTTGGATTTGCGCTGAGTTTTCTCACAATCACGCAAAGTTGTGACAAGTAAACGAAATACCTCCCAGTTGCCAAAATTTAAGCCAAGTACCTAGAAAAATATATGAACATTTTGTTTATTTTAATCATTTTTTCCACCATTTTTCATTCGTATTTAAGTACTCACAGATTTTAAGTCAGGAATATCACAATATTTTAGCACACGTCCTGTGATAGCATTTTCTTTTAGTACAGGTGCCAATTTAGGTAACGCTGGCTTTAAATCTTCAATACGCTCTATTAAGTTTATTAAGCCATCTACTGTAAGCTCAGACAGTCTAGTTTGCAGTATATCTTCCTATAAAATAGGAAAAATGTTACAGTTAACTTATAATTTTTGAAAATTTTAAACTTACTGAAAACGATTCTACCGGCGAATTTAAAAGCGGTGATGTTCCTGGTTCAGTGCTAGAACTTAGATTTCGATGTCTTAATTCGTTATATTGAAGATCTGCACTCTGGAGCATATGATAGGGTAGATATCCTGGAGAAGGCACATACGAAGGTGTTGGCGGTATGCGAACGGGCGGTGGAATACCCGTTTTTGTTTGTAAAACAATCGCACCTTCATCTTCGATAGTTTGTTGATCCTCTGTAAAGATTCATTTTTCAGTTTTTATTTCTCTTACCCGGAAAATATTTGTGTGTGTTATATTTATTACCTTTTAATACTTTTCTTAAATATGGATCTAAATTAATTGTAAATGGAAGAAATATCCTCAAATCTGCCACAAGCAAATCTGATTTATGCAATTGCAAGAAGGCATCTAATTTTCGTTCATCACGATCGAGCTCCATTAGAGGTGCAGCTTCACGTAGACAAGCCAGTTTTGGACGCACCCTTGAAGTAAGAAAAAAAAAAAAGATAGCCATTAAATCAAACGTTATGACTTGTTCTGTGTTTAAAGTATTAATTTTATAATTTTTTCATAAGCTATGCTGATGAACTCTTTTTATAACGTTCACATCACATTTTTCGCTCCATAACGAAATTTCCGCACCTACACTAATTATTTCTTATCAAACAACTGTCGAATTCGACATCAAAACAAAATGGCGACAAAAAAGATTATGTAACTCTAAGTTAACCACTCTGTATAAAACGAAATCCACCCAAATCACATCACATTTTTACGAACAGTCCAGTGTTTGCTGGATTTATAAAACGTTATATTGAATCTGACAAAATTTACTTACATAAAGAACTTCCAAAATAGGGAATTAAAGCTTGAGCTTGTATGGAAGTTGCCACGTTGTTATGTCAAAATTTTACTAACTTTTGTCTTATGATTGTGCAAAGTACTTCTAGTGTCTCTTTGTGTTAAGTTTTGTTCCATTTCTTTAATAGTTCTCTCAGTAAATGCTTGTAAATTTGTTTTAAACAAAAAAAAAAAAAAAAAAAAAAGCAAAAAGGTCATACAATTTTTTGACTTAAAAAAAGGTTAACTTTTTCTCAAAATTTTGCATTTTAAGGAAAAATTATTTTACTTTAGGAAGGCCGTTAATCGGTTGTATTCAACTTGACAACGATGTGGGATAAAGTTAAAAAAATTTTCCTGTGTTTTCGCTCTCCTTTGGATTTTACTTGTTCACGATACCTGATATTGTAAATTATTTTTTTATTTTTTAGGCGTGCTTGTCGATAAGAAACGCTCTAGTCGGAATTCGAATTCGGTTTTTTCTGTAATGTAAACTTGACTTGAACAAAAAATCAAAATTTGGGGGACCCAAACCAGCTTTTTAGGGGCCGTTCAAGTATTACGTAACGCAATTAGGGGGGGAGGGGGGGTCTTGTGAAACGTTACGATGCGTTACAGGGGAGGGGGGGGGTTCGAACAACGCGTTACGTAACATTGTTTTAGAAGTGAAACTACTTTAGCGGGTGGTGATTTGAAATGAGGTATGTATAATGAAACGCTTTCTTTATGTGTATGCTTATTGAATAGCTACAGCCAAAAAATTTTATTATAATGATAAAAGTTGATGGGATCTAGATAATTTACAGCAATATATGTTAAATTAAAGCACTTATCAAGCAGAATGTCCTAAAACTATCATCTTCGAGATTGGTTAACCAAAACCAGAGATGTAAGCGTGGAAAGATTTCCTATTTTTCTCATTTATTGCTGTAGCTGTTCTAGATCCCATCAACTTTTATCATTTTAATAAAATATGTTCGTCTCATTTTTCGCCATTTTAACATATTTTAAGCTAATGTTTATTACATTATGTGTGATTTTTATTAAATAACAATATGAACAAGTTAAGGTGTTATCTTCAGTCAGGCCGAAACTCACATACCCTACACTGCACTCAAAGTAGGTACATATATTTCAGTAAAAAAAGACGTTGAAGAGGTTAAATAATTCGAAAAAAGTGTGAAATGTTTAAGAGGTTGAAAACTGTTGAAAAAGTCGTAAATATATGCAAAATGTTAATGTTGAGAGAGGTTGAAAAAGTCTAAACAATTTAAAATCGATGAATAAGTCGAAAAAATAAAGAAATTTCATTACAATATCTTGCACGGTTTACGAGATATGGTGGTATAGAGGTTAAAATTTAGGACCGTGGGATTGGGCAAATATACATAGAGTATGGGCGGTAGGCGTGTCCATGAACCGATTACGTCCATTTTTAATAGCAAGATGCCTGCAAGAAGGTCTGACCTGAGTGTGCTTATTTCATTCAATTACCTTTCTTGGTTTTTCCGTAAACCTGATTTGAACAGACAGACAGACGGACATAGCTAAATCAACTCAGATGGTGACGCTGATCAAGAATATATCTAAGTATATACTTTTTCATACCTACCACCGCCCTCTTCTATGCGTTACAAACAAAATGACAAAGTGAATATACCCTCGGTGTAGGGTATAATAAAGAAAATAAACAACTTACGCATGTATTTCCGGTACTTTTCGCAACATAATTGTGACTTTTAGGTAAATATGGTCACTTGGGTGTTACGTAACGTTTAAGGGGGGGGGGGGAAACGTTACGGCGCGTTACATAGGGGGGAGGGGGGGTCAAAAATCTTCGAAAATTGCGTTACGTAATACTTGAACGGCCCCTTACCCCTTTTTTAACTTACTTTTCGTATACACTTTGCAACGAAGCACTATCATCCAATGAGTCTATATATTGATCATGTTGTAGCACAATCATGCTTGCACGTAATGGCCACTGTTCTGTCAAGTTAATCCATGAACTTAAACGATACCAACTAAAATCTATTTGGAATGCTTTTAGTAGACGAACTGTAAGAGAGATGTTAACAATTAATTGGATGGAGTAAATAAGAAAACAGTGAATACTATCACTCACCTGTTATATATATCACATTCATAAGACGTCGCATACTGCGAGGATTCACATCACTAAAGTAGTCATCAGTAAGAACAATTTTCGACAAGTCCAAGGCGCCTTGAGGATTTTGACCTAAACGATGTAAATTAGAACCAATCGAACTGGCAACTGATTCAGACATGCGCAATTTTTTGCCACCACCGCTAGTACCTGCACCGCCCCCACTAGTACGTCCAGGGCCACGTAATTTTTCCTGGCTAGACATAATCTCTGAAGCATTTGATAAGCGTCGCGCAGATACAGAATGCCCCAAAGTAGGTCCACCGTCATCAACTTGAAAGTCATTATAGTTGCGCTTAAAAAGCATTGCTGTCATTTGGGCTCGCTGTACTTTACGTAATCCAGAATTTTGCAAATACACTGGAAGATGCACTAAGTTACGCAAAAAGTCATGACCACCAATGCCTCCTTCGGTGAACAGACGTCGACTATTGGCTTCAGCTGCCTTAGCAATAACATGTGGATCAACTGCAATCAGTACCACGAACGGTCGATTGGGCGAAGATAGCAGCGTTTGTATGGAATTCAGCACGGATAGTATGCGCTCGGTATCACATGAGTCGAGGGCATCGACGACTCCAACAAGACGACTTTGTTGATTGGTAAAGGCATCAAGACACTGAAATTTAAAATTATGCATAAATGAAACTTAATCAAATTCAATTAACTTACCTTAACCATATCAGTCATCAGTGAAACCTCTGATCCCAAGGCAGTTAGCGGTGCACCTTCATTTGAACGCACGGAACGTTTAAGATGTCTACCCTGGGATATGAAGAGTGAACCGAATGCCTTTGCTATAACGTGCAAATTAGTGCAAATAATTGTTATCAACACCGCACATATGACATATATTGCAACAAGTATATCCGGGCGCTCCTCTGGCAAAGCGTAAGTAAAGTATGCTACAACCAAAGATATACCCACTATAAGAGTGATAAGGCCCAACTCAAATATAATTACATTTGGAACACAACACATGCGACGCCACCGCCAACCTGATGTAACTTTATAGGGTTTCGGACGGAAAGCACGATACAGACGTGTTGACAACCAGCCGTAGTGGGTTTCAATTGCCTCAAACAGTGACGCTAACATATAAGCAACAGCACCTTCACCTGTGGGCGCAGCACTGCTGGCCTCCGCAAAATGAAAACGTACAGGTTTAGCTTGAGAGTCTGCTTGTGAGCCAGGTGGATGACAAAAAGCAACTTGCAGAATAACCCTCAATCTGCCTATTCTTTTCATTATTCCATGGTTTAATGAATAAGCCCAATACATATCCATGTGATGATTGGCGTATCTAATACCGGCAAGTATTAAATATGTGAGAACCAAAAACGATATCGCTGCTATAGCACCCCCCAAAGGAGACCAAGCAGAAAGTCCAACTACAGTACCCAAGATCAGTGCAATATGCAAGCAAACAAGAAACAGTAAGCCACTTGTTTTAATGGGCGGTTCAGCCCATGAACGCGCAAAATTGTTCATTTCTTCGCGAAGTTTATTAAGCAGAAAACTCTTACCGCTGCCCCATTTGGCATAAAGACCAACCGTTATGGGTGTGGTCAGAGTAGGTTCACTGAGTACATCAGCCAATGCTGAAGAGTACAACTCATATCCGAGCATACCTTCAGAGTCTTCATTTGTATTTAAACGCCGTGCACCAAATACCTGTCCTAAAATTGTCTTTTGATGTATGGTATCAAGCGCATAAGGTGTTTCGCCAGCTTTATTTGCACGATAAAGTAGCTGACTATTTTTTGGATTTCTTAGCAAAGCCTCAACGATAGCCTTTGAACGCGCTCGCATGGCTATGTGTAAGCAGGTGTCTCCACGCTTGTCACTAGCAGTCACTTTGGCCTTGCGTTCGAGTAACATTTGTACCATATCTAGGTTGCGATTGCGTACACCACGCAGTAGCGCAGTATCGCCGTCTTTGGTTGCCGCTTCGAGATCCGGATTTGTGGGCAGCAATATTTTTAGAATATGTGTATGGCCCTTTTCAACTGCAGTGTAAACTGCAGTTTTGCGGTCCTTTCCCTGTATATCCACATCAGCGTGTTTTTTAAGTAGTGCCTCGACAACACCACGATGTCCACCTTTAACAGCGTGTATTAGAGGGGTGTCACCAGCGCGATCTTGTATATTTATGTAAGCTCCAGCAGCAATAAGAGCAGCAGCGATTTCCTGTAGGACAAAGAAACGTTTAAGTTTTAGCAACGAATTTTCTTTTACACTTATAAAATTTGTACCTGAAAACCTTCTCGACTTGCGATCGCCAATGCAGTTAAACCGTCTTTATCCAAAGCATTAACATTTGGTTTTTTGTCTAATAGAGATGTCACACAATCGGTATGTCCACCTGATGTTGCAACTAATAATGGCGTCCACGAATACATGCCTGCTGTATCGACATTGGCACCTGCTTTCAGAAGTGTGTCAACAATGTCAGCATTACCTTTACGACATGCCCATACCAGCGCTGTGGTTCCATATTTATCGCCAACATTAACCTTAGCGCCACGTTGAACCAATAACTCTACGATTTCTTTAAATCCACGCCCAGCTGCCCAAAGTAACGGGCCTAAATGATAGTTGCCATGCGAATTGACATCCGCGCCTTTTTCGAGTAAGAAGCGTACCAAATCAGTATGACCACGATATGCCGCCCACATAAGTGCAGTCCAGCCACCCTAAAAGTAATAACAAAAGTAGTAAGTCTTCGGCATAAACAAATTATTGAAGCTGCATGCTTACCATGTCTCGATGTTCAATATCAGCACCATGATCGAGCAAAATTTGAACAATATCAAGATATCCTCCTTTGGCGGCGCACAACAGTGCTGTCCAATTGTCGGCATCTTCGGCTTGCACATCAGCGCCACGAGAAACAAACTCTCGTACAAAAGCGGTTAGGCCACGTCCAGCAACAACCATAAGTACAGTGGTGCCATTCTGTAATTTGCGAAGACAGTTTGTTATTTTACTGATTGAAACTATATCTTAAATTGGACATCTTTTTTGATTTTTAGGCTTCAAGAATCATTAGGAAAAAAGATTTAATAAACAAAGCTACTTTTCTCACTTTTCCCACAAAATTGTCACAAACTCTTTTAAATATGAGAATATAACAGTTTAATAGCTATTCTAAAATAAAGCATTTTAGGAGTGGTTACAGTGAAATTTTCTACAAGATTTTCTATTAGCAATATAAGTGTTGCGTGCCATAAGAGAGCCTTTAATGTGCGTAGTAAGACCTAAAATTCTTACGTTTTCTGGGGCATGGACCTAGAAAATTTGCTGTAAATTAATTAACTAAGGGTTGTTCACTGTCTCCATTTCTAGGTTGCGTTTATGGCTACGCGATTTATCGTCACGGTGGCTTTTCGCCCTATCGCAAGTGACGTCGCAACCAGCGATTGAGTGCTTATGGCAGAGCGACTTTACGTTGCACGACGCGTTAACTTTTCGGCCGATCGACCCTTATTCAAAACTCATTGTTATGTTTCGACGCGACGCGAAATTGCTTCAACATAAATGCAGCTATAAATTGAAAAATATGTATTAACGTAACAGTGAAGGCACAGAGAACCAGCGCTTGTAGAGCTGATTGCACTTGAAATAAATTCACATTTGCTGCATATTAAAGAAGTTGTGAATACAAAATGTTAATTAAAAAGAAAGCATGAAAGCAAGCATTCAAGTTCGGTAAACAATAACAAGAAATACTAACGTCATAGATATTAATTAAACAATCTGATACGGAAATCAGTTAATTGTGTGACAAATAAGAAATCCCAAAAACTAAATGAAGACAACAGTCATATCGATGCAAGGCTAAGAATTGCTTAATTAATTATATACTTGGTTAGTCATTAAAGGTAAGTTTTTGTAAAAAGTTAAAAAATGCGTCTTAAATTTAAAGTACAAGTATGTAGATGCCTTGCATGCGCATAATATGTGCTATTTTATATTTGTGGGTTGTTCCTAGTTAAAAATCAAATTCAAATTGTTGGAGGGAAAAAACAATTACAAATAATTTAAAGAGCTATTTTAGGTTAATTTTGAGTCATTATATTTTAAATTTTTAATTCATTTAAATCATCTACATTAACATTTAATTTTAAAAGGAAAAATAAAAAAAAAAAGACTTCTTCTAACTTCTTTAATGAAATGTTTAAAGCCGTTAATGTGAAAAACTCTATTCTTTGCATTTGTACGGGTGGTGTTTTTTTTGTATTTTTAATGGTGTTTGGCCACTTTAAATGAAATACATATAAGTATATGCATATATTTAGGTAAAATTCCAACAAGTGCACAAAATGACAGAAAATTACCCCATAAATTTGACCGTAGGGGTTGAGCACATTGTAAGTTTGACGTTAAATTTGTACTTTATAGGCTTTAAGCTAAAAAAAAACTGGCCAAATTAGTTTGTCGTATTTTTTTAACAATTTTCGAAAGAATAATTCTGAATTTGCTAGTATAATAGGAATGGTCGGTCTCCATACCAAAAAAAAAGTTTGGAGAAAACACTCCTAATTTGAAAGCTTACATTGAGAGTATTTGCAACAAGCATTTTTTTTTTTCACTACAAAATTATTTATTTTCCATAACTTCACCAGGTAAAAGGGTTTAATTAGTACCAAATTTTTTCTTCATGTCCATAGGGTGGGTTTTCTAAACTTTTTTCGACCCGGCCTAATGTCAAAATATTTGTCTCTAAAACGAAATGGTGACATTTCATCACATAATGGGACAAGTGGAGCAGCCCTCCAACGTTGTGAACGACCTTTTATCTGACAGCAAAATAACATTATCAAGTCAGAATTTTTAGATATTTAACGCTTAAGTGCCGAGAATTCGATTTTTGCCTATAATCTGTAAATTTATAGCCTTTCTACAGTTTGAATTAAAGTTATCATTCCACATGAATCTCTCAATGCAGAATAGAAATGTGGCCGTAGAATTTTATTAGCACGTCAGAATTTTTAGATATATTTTCTTCAAAGTTTGCCGGTATAAGAAAAACTTATAAAGACATTTTTTGGACTTTTGGGTCAATTTTCTCAAAGTTTTGACGCACAGAATTTTCAGCACAAGAAATCACCATAATTGTAAACAAAGGACTTCCTTATACTACGCGACCAGTATTTAAGTATATCTAATATGCCGAACTGTATCTTAGTTTTTAGTATTAGTTTTTCAAATATTGTATGAATAATGGGTACATGCCTGTGAAAGAAAACAATGTATACTGGAGTGAATTTACCGAAAATTAGCCATTAAGACATGGACACACTCATATTACGTATACGCTAGTGTTACATTTTAAAGCAGACATGGCCAGAAGAGCTAAGTAAGGGAGCTGGAAATCGCTTATCACTTGATTAAAAGAGCAAATGCGATGGGAAGCGATCGCAGCAACAATTACGTATATGTATTGCCTTTCAAAACACAAGCATGAAGTCAAATGTATTCAGAATTTTTTCGTTGTGAGCGGCGAGCCGCTGCGCTATATCATGTTTTTCCGTACTGTTGTTACTGTCTTATATTTTGCAAAATAGAAAATTATAAAAAACAAAAATGATAATGAGCAACAGTATCTCCTCACGCAGCATAGGGCCTCTACAAAACTCTTATAACGTGCTAGATTTTTAGCGAGTGCATTCAGTTCTCTCCAACATTTCCCTGATTCACGTATTTCCTATACTAGCGATAGTTTCAATCATTATTTAGGACGGCCGAATTTTCTACTACCCCGAAGATTCCATTTCAGTGCTTGCCGACAGCAACTGAATAGTGACAATAAATTCCCAGCAGGCAAATGAGCAAGGCCTTACTCGGAGAAGGCCTGCTAGCACTGCTGCGATTATAAAGTACCCAGTAGGCAAGGGCAGGAGCTAACAGTGCTTCTAGAAGGCCTTCCTTGGTAAGTATAAGGCCTTCCACCCTCTTTTCAAACGTACTTTCTTTTTTATATGAAATGGCCGCAGAAAACAGGCCTTCCTAAGCAGGCTTTCTAAGACCGCTTACCGTAGAAGGACTCTCAGAAGTACTTGACAAAAATTTAATTTTAATAAATTTAAAGATCCCAAATATTAATTGTTTTTTTTTTTTATCCGCCCCATCTCACTTGCGTTGATATTTTTTTAATGACTTCACAATTTGACAAAGAATACACAAAACTCTACCTCCTTAACATAACATGAAACAACAGAAGACTAGCCTGCACACCTCTCTTAATTTCTAACCATGTGTATACTTTTCATGTCATATATGTACAATGCATATGACAAAAAAGTTATGCCGAATCATAAGACATTGCAATACATGAAATAAAAAAGAAACAGAAAAGCCCTAAAGTAAATGGAGTCCTTATCCTTTGCCTTCTAATATCAGGCCTGATAGCACGTCTGTTGTGGCAAGGCATATTATGCCTTCTGTGATTGTATTTTTATTTGCATGAAAATCTAGTTTTGAGAAGTCCTTATATAATCGCAGCAGTGCTAACAGGCCTTCTCCGAGTAAGGCCTTGCTCATTTGCCTGCTGGGGTACTTCACAAAACTAGATTTTCATGCAAATAAAAATACAATCACAGAAGGCATAATTTGCCTTGCCACAACAGACGTGCTATCAGGACTGATATTAGAAGGCAAAGAAGAAGGACTCCATTTACTTTAGCGCTTTTCTGTTTCTTTTTTATTTCATATATTGCAATGTTTAATGATTCAATTGTTCAATTTTTTCTGATTTTTATTTTAACACAAATTTTTAAGTTTAATTTCTGCTATAAGTATATTATGAATACACAAAATTTTTTAGGATGAATTATCTTTAAATTTCACTGTGTAACATAGATTCTACAATCGGATTAAAATTCAGCACTAGGAAATCTATTTGAAAATATATCTTTCATTCAGATTGTGGAAAAGCTAAAGATTTACATTTCACTGACAAAAACAACAGTTTTGCCACATCTGGAGCAAATAATTTAAATTCCACACGGAACTCTGCTGTCAGATTTTATTTCATAATTATTTATTTCAAATACATATTTTTAACTTACTTCATCGCGATCATCAACGGATAAATGACGACTATCTAGAATAGCACGCAATCCAGATAAATCATTAGACTCCACATATTGTAAGAGAGCTCGATGTCCTAATGAACCCATAGAGTCTCCGTAGCGATTGAGATTCTAAAACAAGAGATACAAAACGGATTGATTAGATAAATATTTTAGAAGAAAAGTGCATGCAAATTAGTATTTTAGGAACGTATAGATTCAATAAGTTAGAGTAAGAAATTTTGGGAACCTTTTGAATGCTTAGAAGTTATTAGTTTTTAATAAAGTCGTTCTGAAATGTTGTAAGAATTTAAATTTCTTAAAGTTAAGGTTTTGTCTGGGAATACAATTACCAAAGATTAACAAGAATTAAAAGTTGCGTTTAATTAGTTTTTTAATTTAACAAAAACATAAGCATAACAATTAAACTTTTTGTAAGAAGTTTTTATGAATTAAACATTTAAGCAGCATAAGAAAATGTCCGTTGTAATCTGACATACATTAACAATTAACTAAATAATAAAAAGGCGATACGTGATATTTAATAGCTTACCAGTTATAATATTAAAATTTTCATTGAATGTTTCTCTTATAATTACTTAACTTTTAAACTATTGCAAATTCGCATACAAATAATGGAGAACATAAGGCAATGCGAAATAAATGATTTCATATCTTAAGTTGCAATAAATTCTCCCAAATGTTTTAAATATTTATACATATAAGGTGTCTTCAAAGATATATAAAGAAAAGAATGTAGTAACAGCGAAGAGGAGAATATTTACTTCTAATGGAATTTCTTCGTTTCGACAGCAAACGGTCGAGTTCATGATCTCGTGAAAGCTGGAAAATAATAGCAAAAATGTTCCACACAATAATTTTTCTTGAAAAAAGGAATCGGATGTTAAAGCAGCGGCGATTCCAACGACAGCAATGTGCTGGAATGTGCCATGTGATTAAGTTGATCATCACATACAGATCTTTGCTCGGACTATTTTGCCCCATGATAACGTCGTTAGTCTCTCTAATTCGCGGCATGTCATATCACTTACTATTTTAATAAAGCAGTGCTCGAACTAAAAAAAATTAATGTATTTTGCAGCAGCATATATTACACGAAAAAACTTTTCAGAAATCCATTTTAAAATATTTAAACCTTTTTCCCCGAAATAGAGCTAAAAATGGGTTTCAGCACACTTGGATAACTTATTGTATTTTCAACACTTATGAAAACATTAATGTTAATGCCCATAACGCTGTAGGATTTGTTTTGATTCGAAAAATCTAAATGATTTATATAAGGCTTATTTACTAGATAATAACGATAAAAACACGAGTTTTGAGTGCATTGACAAAACTGACAACTGCAAAAAAAAATTAGTGTATCTTTTCCAACAAAAGTGATTGATAAGTCGGTGCTTAAGCAAAAGACTTGAAAAATTTCCTAATAAATAAATCAACAAACGAACGAAGTTGTCAATGAAAATACCTTTTAAAAGTACTTCGTATATCTATCTGAATGATAAGTGATAATATTATTGACGTGTGATATGTGTGAGGATATTTTGCTGGTGACGATTCATATAAGATACAACAATGCATATGTCACATGTACACAAAAATTATATGAATGTTAAGGTAATGAAATTTCTTGCATAAAGTCTGTTATAATTTTGGCGTTGCATGGACATTTTTTCTGATTCAAACTTTTTTTTGTAGAGCTATCTTATAGACTGTATACAGTATGCAGCTGATTTCTTCAAGCCGATAGCGCAAGCATTGGCACAACTTATCGAGTAAATTCATTAACCAAAATATTGGATAAAGAGTCATTTGTAACTTTCGTCACCCAAATTTCACCAAAATTTAAAATAACTGAAATGCTGCTAGTTGTACTTTAAAAATTGTGTTTCATAAGCACTCAAACCGTAAGATTGGCTTTACATAATTCAGGACTTCACAAGTTTATTAACGACACAATTATAGATAGTAAAACTTTGAAGTATAAAATTAAAGGTGTATGTACTTTCACTACAAAATTTGGTTTCATTACATTCGTTTCCAACATTTTATTGATTTATTGTGGATGTTTTGGTAACAAATAACGCACATACACAAATTGTATGCCTAAAGATAAAATTAAGTAATTTCGAAAGATAAATATGCTGTAGAAATTGGTTAGTTATCAGAGCTGAGCTTAATTACTTCAGCTTTTATACAGAAGTTACTGCGGCTAGCGAAGGCGATGCTGGACATAATATAGGATGTTAGCCCTCAGCCGCGGCCAATGGTTTAAGGAAAAATCCAAATAAAATTTTTCTGAGTGTATATCTGGACAAAATATATTTGGGAATTTCAAAGATCGAGTATAAGATTTTAAATTTGTGAGACAACAACAAGATTTAAATATCTAAAACATTCGAAATTTAAAAAATATCCGATTTTTTTCAAATTTTTATGCACCAAATAATCTTAATTGATGGCCATAGCCCAAATGTCAGTTCCCTAGGGAGTCGGGGTCCTGAGAAATAGTCATATTTTAGCTTGAAATAGCCCTTTTTAGCCCGTTTTAAAAAATTTAGTTCTAAAAGCCGACAAATCCAAATTTAAGGTTCTGGATATCAATTTTTTGTATCATGTCATCTTATATGCTTAGGAAAAAAAATTTAGCTCCTAGACCTTAAAGACTTATTTTTGCGACCCGATTAAGTGAATTAGGCCTTAGTAAAATATGACTGGTTTGACAATGGTGCCGTAAGTCGAAGTTTTGTTCATAATACTAAAGACAGATCTTATTTTGTTTGTCTACTTATTCGTTTTCAAATGAGACACTATCTAGTGAAAATGGTTGACCAGGCCCAGAGATATTAAACATTGAATTAGGCTATTTTCGCAAAAATTGCGATTTTTTTTTTTCAAAATTTGACCTAACAGAACTCAAGATCCCAAATACCTAGGGAGCTTAAATTTAAGTTGTGAGGCTATCTTTTTAGGTTCTTTATCGTGTCACAATTGGATGTTTTTTAAATTGTATACGTACGTTACATATTTATTTATTACTAAATAATGTTACTAAAAAAGAGTAAATATGGAATTAAAAAAAAAAGCTCTGAGGATTTTTTTCTTTTTGACGTATTTCAACTATGATTAACATCCTAAATAATACCACATTCAAGTTTTTCTTGTTACTCAACTTGTCATTTAAAGTTGGTTGAAGCCCACCGTGATTGATGTGAAAATTGATTTTTCCTAAATAATGGTTCAAAAAAATTGTAAAACTGTGTTTGAAAGAGAAGGTCATGTGAAATATTTGACAAAAAAACAATTTAGCTGAGGGAAAAAATAATTTTTCCTGCTAAACGCATATTCTAATCATTCAAAGACGAGAAAAATAAATAGACAAATTAGATAGCCTTTACAATGGCAAAAAATTTTCAACCCAAAAAAATATTTTTTTTTTTCAATTCTTTTTAATCGAAACGAGAGGATTTTTCACCAATCACCCATACAATAATTTTTTTTGGTAATTTGATAATTTTAAAAGTGATGTAGCTTCGTTAATAGTCGATAAATGCACTTTCGCTTAGCAAAAAATTAAAACAAAAATACAACATATGTGATAAATTTGCACTGTAACTATAACCCAATGGTTTTCATTTGATTGAAACGTAAGAAATTGAAGTTTTACCACTTCCAAAATAAACGGGTCATCTTATTGTACGCTAAGGTATCGTTTTTTGTGCTAATTGAAGATTGTAAAATTGTACGGAAACAATTCACATTAACAGGATATATTTAGTTAAACAAAAACAAACTGCTTGCTGCTTGTATTTTAAAAGAAAAAAAATTTCCACTTTGAGGTTAAAAATGGTACACCATCAAATATAATTTTTTGTATTCAAAAAAATCTTTTTCTCAGTGTACATCAGGGTGGTTCAGACACATATAAAAAAATTAAAGTTGTTCCAAACTTCGCTCCTTGGGCACCAAAAGTTTCGTATTGGTGCCAATAAGAACCACGTAAAATTTGGTCCATTTCAGAAAACATTTGATGGACCCGCCACCCTTTTGAAAACTGGGAAATTGTCCTCAATCTATCAAAAATGATTAATATCTGTCCGAAGCTGCCCCCTAGAGGGATCAAATGTATGGCAAGGTCCCATTATTTTTTCTTCTCCAATATTTTTCCTGAACATACTTACCCCCTATCACAACCCCTTAGGGGTGCTCCCCTGCAAAAATGACATTCTAGTGAAATTATGAAATTGACTTCCCCCTCTTCTCAGATGCCTCAGAAGGGGTAAAACTCAAGACGAACTCGCATTATTTTTACTCTCCCAAACTTTTCTCTGTACACATCTACCCCCTATCTTCCACCCTTTTGGGGGTCCCCCTACAAAAAACACAAAAAAATTCGAAAAATAGTTCATAGCTCCCCCGGAGTGACCCAAAAAGGGTTGATATGTACAACTATGTCCTATTATATTTTTTTTTCCAATATTTTTCCCGAACATACCTACCGTCTATCTGCCACCCTTTTGTGGGTCCCCCTACAAAAAACACAAAAAATTTCTAAAAATAGTTCATAGCTTTCCCTGAGTGACCCGTACAGTGGTCTAATGTATTACCAGGTCCTAACTACATTTTCCTGAACATACTTACCCCCTATCTCAACCCCTTTGGGGGGATCCCTTTGAAAAAATTAAAAAAGTTTCGAAAAATAATTCATATCATTTTTATTGCATTCATTGTTTATATTAACTGTCTTTTCACAAAAAAGGATACTTTTTGCGATATACTTCTACGATTTGTAGCATTAGCTGTTTTTTTTCTTCATCATTTGACAAAATTTGGTTGTAGTCTTTCACAAACGCAACACCTCTTTCAGCGGTGTCATTTACGACAGCTAAGCCTTTGCAAAAAGAGAGCACAAATCTGATCTCATCATCAGATTCCCATAGGGTGCGTGAATTCAGTTATAATCGCTGAATATTTTTTATAAAAGAGTTTCTTAGTTGGCAAAAAAAAAAGAAGTGCACTTTTTCAAACTGTTAAAAAACGTTTAAGACTGTGAAAAGTAACTGAAAGAGATATATAAATGTCCTTCAGATTTTCTTTTCAGGGATCATAAACATAAAAGGGCACAGTTTTTACATCAGACTAATCGAGTTCCAGACCAAACAAAAAGTTTGTAGACAATTTTTAAAAACAATTGCAGTCGACAATACGACGTACAATCTAAGTACAACACACGTTTTATAACATTAAAGTATTAAACAATTGTTGCATGTGTACAAAATTTAAGTAAATAGTAAATATTTGCGTCTACCTAGTTCCTTTAAGTAACACTTGCGATCACAGTTTTTATAGGGTAAAAATCAGCAGCACTTGAAAAAGTTTTAATTAAGCCTTAAATATCTTAGTCATACGAAAAACAAACATTTTCACTGCAGTTATAAATAAAGTATGTTTGCATATGGAGCATTCCACGGCAAATCGGTCACCATTTTACTTTTACATTTCTGATTTTTTTGAAAAATTTTTTCGTCAATTTCAACTGGCGAAATTTTTTAGACATTTTTTTTAAACTGTTATTTATTTACCAAACTTTAGGTGCAGTCTGATAAACTCTTGGGATATATATTTTTTTAACTTTCTTTAATTTTATTAATTTAATTTTTTTTAATTATCCATGTTGAAAAATATGCAGACGCGGCATTTTGAATAACAAATGCATAATTTTCCTACAAAAGGAAAATGATGCCTTAATTATTCAAAATGCCACATTTGGTAATTTTTCAACACGGATGACTAAAAATATGAAAATTCGAAAAAAATATACATCCATCGCTTGTACATTATCAGACTTGACTTAAAATTTGAATAATAACAAAGAGTTCTTTACAAAAAATTTTGCGGGAAATCGATCAGTACATACATTGTTAAAAAATACGATTTTTTTTTGATATTTTTTATAAAAAGCACGCTTAAAATCGAACATTTTTGATGTTTTTTATGAAAAATACGCTGAAAAGCGAAAATTCAGAAAAAAAAAAAAACATACAATTTGGCTGGCTAAAAATCGTCAGTTTTGAAAAATGTATGCCTTATAAATTGCTTGGAAAAAAAAATTTTAAAAAAATAAAAAAAAAAAATTTAAAAAATCATGGTATCCGATTTGGCAATGAATGCCCCAAATGTATGTATGTATGTCTGTACAATACCTATATTATTGTATTTTTAAATTATGCGCTGCTATTATTTAATCATTCAAAATTTAAACTCATTAAATAAGATTAAAATTAAATTTATTTCTATTATGATGAGCTTTCAAAATTTCAGCGCACTATGACGTTAAGGGTGTGAGAATTTATAACAAGTGTGGAAGCATCATTTTTGAAAAAAGGAAAAATTGATTTACGGTAAAATTAAATACAAATTATTAATAGTTTTACTTTTGATCTTGCCAAAATATACATAAATAACCTTTACTGCAATAACAGTAAAAGTGCACCTATTTTTTTTTTGCATGGCGATATTTCGAACTATTTCTAGTATTTGATGCATTGCATCAAAAAACTCTATCAGTATAGTTTTCCAGTTTTTACTTGTAATGTCACGCTTTTTTATCGAAATTTGCCTAATTTGTACAGAGCTTGTTCTAACCATTCATAGTATTTGTGTGAAATTTAATTGAGTTATTCTTCATAACACTCCCAGTAAAAAGTTTTTGCTTCTATGGTAAGTGGCACGCTCTCGATATATCGATATATTCGATATATTCCCAGTATCTGTTGTAAGTTTGGTTGCATTGCTCTAAATAACTATTTCAGTATAGCGATGATATGTTTTATTATTATGGACGGTAAGCGTTTCCGTGAAGCTATTTTGTCCATCTTCCGAGCTTTAATTGAAGATGTAATTGAATTACACCAAATTATCTTGTTTTGTTTTTTGTAATTGAAATTTCTACAGGCAAATTTAAGGACGAACAAACATAGCTTTATCGAATTAAAAGGTAACACTGATGAAAAATATATATCTATATATTCTATACTACCGAGAGTTAAGCCACTAGAGTAGAAAAAAATTTAATGGTCACCCATTTGGAGGGTAGTTGTTTGTTTTCATAATGCGGTTGCAAGGGTGGTTTCAACCCCCGCAATACGAAAGTATGCGCTTTTTTAAGAATTCATTAACTTTTGTGACCTTAATAAAATATTTATATTTCGATATATTTTCAAAGAAAAAAAATATATTTGTAATTTTCATACATATTTTTGGGCCACCCTATATTGTTAAGGAATGATAACATTGATATTTGATTAAAAAAATAACAATGTTTGAATAACATTGCTCTATCAAGTTGTTGATTTCTAAAAACAAAGTTTGAAGTCGGCTCACGTCGTCTTGTATGTTTAAAAAAATCCCATCAAAGTTGGTGTTAGATTATGCACAAATGTTGTTGTTATTTATGATAGCCTTAGAGTCTTAAAATTGTTATGAAAAGTGGGATTCACTTCTATTTTTGAATTTTGACATATTTTAGTATTAAACTATTTTGGTAAATTAATTTTTTTACTATCACGTATCTGTTAGGATTAGAATCTTAAATCAGACAACTTATTCCCAGAATATAATTTCATGAAGAATCTGGTTTCAGTAATATTATAGCTGTTAGGATGACGAATTCGACCTTCTGTGACACTAACAGTAAATTTTTTAGCTGATTTCTGCTTATAACATTAGATAAATGTATTTGAAAACACCTTTGCTTTCATGTGTGATATCTCGCAAAATTATAATCATAATGAAAATATCATAAGGAAAAAGTTTGAAGAAGGAGAATACTACTACCTGCTGTTATAAATAGAAATAAGCTTAAACATTTTAGTCAACTAACTACTAATTTTTTTCATAGAAAATGAGTCGAATTGAATCAAAATTAAATTATTTATATAATATATAATTATTACATGTAAAATATTATATTATTTCAGGAAAATAAACATGAAAATACTAAAAATTTGAATAAACCTGTGTTTCCGGCACACTTTTACAATGTGTTTTTTTAAAGATAATAAATTTGTATATTTTTTCTTCATTTCAACTTCCGTGAATTTACATAAAAGGTACACAACAGGACTTTACAATGATGCTTCAACGCCTATAATCACATAATATTTTGAACACAAACAATGACCAAACCTTAGAAAAATTTATTTTTTATTTCTTTTCTGATTCTTTTGTAATAAATTATTATTTATTAATTCATAATTGTTAAAAGGCTCAATTGTGTAATTTTCATGTTAGTCAACGGAAGTCAAAGTAAAGTTAAAATTGACTTATTTTTGTTCTTTGAAAGGCATCATATAAAAAGTTTGCCGGAGGCAATATTTTGCAAAACCTGCAATTTGACATAAATTGAAATTGAAGTAAGTTTTTTTTATTAGTATATTTAAAGAATTATTAATTTTCTGTGTTGTGTGTCATTACACATCAGATTTACAAAAAAATGTGTCGAGGCACAGTAAGGGTGGGGATTGTTCTTTTCAACTTTCAACTTATTCTTTTCGTAGAATCATTATTAAGGTGTTATATATAAAAAACAATTTTAGACTCCTTGAAAAGAGGTGCGCAAAAATACAGACTTTTCACATAAAGATGAAAACTTGAATTTTTCAAAAGGATTTCGAACTCATTAACATAATATGTTGTTAAAAACGATCTTATTGAAGCTTTTGCAAGGCAAATAACTTTACTGACTGATCTACTAATTTAAATTTAATTAAAAATGTTGAACAATTGAAATTTTACTAAAAATCACATAATTTTTTACTAAAATTCTGTTTTTTGTTGTTGTTGATCATCAACCAATGTTTAAATTCAATGCTTTGAATTACACGTTATTCATACGACTGATAACTGGGGACGTAGCTTAGCTGCTCAGCAAAAATCTCTGACTTCCCCAATGAAGTCAGCTCTGGGCATTTAAATATCTTCGCTTAAGACTGAATTTTTCAAAACTTAAAAAGACATTCATACATTATTTGCGAAAAATTTTATCAAAGGTTTTGTTGCGATATTCCATTATATAAAATGATAAATTTCATACAATAATTAAGTAAAGATTTCAAGTTCTGTTAAGTGATATTGTCTATTAAGGGCCAAAACATATTTCAGCTGAAAACCACAAATCGATAAATACCATTCGTTGTTTTGGAATTCATAATAAACTTGTGGTTGTAGCTACGTAATATTTGTAAATTATATACAGTAACAAAATACTACTTATTTCCTAGTAAACATAAATGCTTTGAGATATTAATTTTTAATTATAGTGATTTTATTAATTTTTACAGATAAGTATCAATTAAAATGACCTAATATAATATCTTTGTTCAGGAAGCATTTCCAGTTATGAGGCATAATTTGCCAAGTATTCCAGTCCAAAAAAAAAAGTTCTCCAATAGAACTGAAAATTGGGCTAGTAGTTGTGGTTCTATTTAATTATACTTCTCACTTCTCAAAATTAGTTCATTTGGAAAAATATAGTCAGAGATAAGGGGGTAAAGTTTTTGGACATATCTTACAAGTTTATATTTTCAAACGCTTGTAATTTTTTTCCGGATTCATTAAGCGAAATTTCATCTGAAACTGAAAGTTTTCTGCTAAGTTTCAGTAAGTTACAACTATTTTTCGAAAAAAAAAAATAAAATTTGGGGTTCAATTTTGAAAATATAAGATTAATTTAATTTTTCTTTTTCAAAGTTTGTTATTTTTTTTTTTTTAATAATTTTAAAAGAAATGCGAACTTTTTTTTCCTATGAGATCACCAATTTTCAGAGTGGCAAAATCATTAGAGTTTGAACAATTGTGAGAACTTCCATTCAATAAGGCAACAATTAGCACAATTTTCAGAAATAGAAAATTTACTATTACATTTTTTTATGATCTTATACTATTTTATTAATAATTTAAAAATTTTAAGTTTTCTTAATTGATAAAGTACGGAATGCGAATTACTTGAATATATTTCGAAAAATTTTTTCATTCTAGTATTTTTTCTTCGGAAACTTTTAGGAGTTTAAGTTCATTCATCACATCACAAGTGATTTTTTATTTAATAAAAATTGTGGCTAACAAATTCAGAAAACCTAACATATAATTTCAACTCTTTTTTTACGCTAGAAATCTGAAAAATATGGTATAACTAATCCTATAAAATCAGATCTGAACAGTTCACAGTACAGAACATTAAAAAGGTTGCGGTTTGAAAAATTTGTATCCAAGTGCTATTCACTAATTTTTTTTTTTTTTTTGTTCGTTACTTATTTTCTTGAACTTTATAAAACGAACATAATTTACGTACAATAATGTTGATTACAAAATATAGACATTTTCCTGAGAGTTTAGAATTTTTATTGGCATAACGCATAAATAATTTTGCCTATTCCAAAAGTTTGAACACTTTTAATTTTATTTTTTGAAAACGGTTCAAAATAATAATGAAATAAAATTTCAAATTTACATATTTTTAAACTTTGAGAAAAATTTGTGAACACACTCAAATTATATAAAATTTTCGTAGACCTTTGCATATACTGATTTGTACTTAAGCGTGTTTTCATTAAAAACTTTTATTGCTTAACCTTAAGACTATATAGTCGTACGTGTTATAAGAGAATTTAAGAAAAATAAATAATTTTAATATATTTAAAAAATGGTAATGTAATGCTTACTAACATTTTTTGATTTCTTTTTCCCCTGTGAGCGAAAATTATTTAGACTCAATCGCGAAGCGCTTAAAATTAGCTCATCTAAACTCTTTGATAGTTTCATAACTAATAAACTGGGTATCACAATTTCAGCATTTAATTTAATTAGGTTCTTGTTAAAATAATTTATAACTTATTTCTCTTTTTTTTTTTTATTTCACTTCATTTCATAGATAAAACATAAGCACTCGAATTTGGTGGCCAAGCATTTGTATCTACGATATATACTCTGCAGACACGTTTATTTGTTAAATATACTTAATATCTTTTGTTTTTGTTTTAAGCGAAAAATATTTAAAAACTGTCACTTATAAACAAAGCTGCCAAAAGTGACATAAATAATGATAGATTTAAAATAAAACTTGTTTTTTTTTTTTGTTAAATTAATGGATATTGATTAGATTTTAGTATCACATATTTAAATTTCTTTTTTAAGCTTTGAATTTCGAAACACTTTGAATTAAAGCAATGCGCGCGCGTGCGCTTTTATTTTCTCAAAAGCTGCAACTCCGCACTCTTGTGAGTGTTTTCATGTAATGAGAAGAGAATATGATTTCGTTATTATTATTGTGATGATGAAGAATCAAGTGTTTGCCGTTTGATAGTGATAATGAAAATTAAAAGTGGGCAAAACAAAGTTGACGAAGACGTCGTCGTCCCGTCCACTTGATATCGCTGCTTAGAATAAAAAGATATTTCAATGACAAAAAGATAAGTTAAATTTTTACACAAACAAACAAGAAATATGGAAGAAATAAAAAAAAACAGCGTGCAAGTGCAATGTATGCACTGTGAAGCGGAATTGTGCGTGTGCACACGCACCAAAGCTAATCTCAGCAGCAGTTTAATTATCTGAAAAGCATTATTAACGTATCTTGGCTTTTATGTATTCAAAACAGCGTTGTTATTTTTGATTATTTACAACCAAAAGTGGTTTACTTGGGAATTTTATTATTTTTTATTTTTTTATTTGGTGCAAATGGTCTTGCAAATTTTCTATCGAAGCAAACAAAATAGTTATTGCTCTAGAAAAATATGCAATGATTTTTTTTTTGTTTTTTTTTTGTAGTTGTACTCTTGCAAGACCATTTGCACCAGATTGTGAATACACTTTATATGTTATGTATTTTGCTAAGTAATTTTAGACTGTAACACTGTGTTATTTTTTTTTTTTTGTAATTTGTTTTCCACGAACTTGCTAATTTATGCTTCTGCGATAAATGAGTATTGAAATATTTTTTTTTTATTGTTTATTCGGGAAAATAAAATATGTATAATTACAGAAAAATCGTGAATGGTATTGATTTCTGTATTTGGCAGCATATAGTATAGTTATCTGCTTTTAACATCTCTTAAGGTTGTTAGCATAAATAACCTTTCAAACTTTCAACTATGAACATTTTAGTTTTGTGTCTATGGCTCTGATCCGACAATATGTATATAAAAAAAAATATTTTATGAATTTTTTGTTTCGTTCTATCGTTTTATGTTCAATAAAAATGTTGGTTATTACGTCCCTAAGAACTAAAAGAGATAAACAAAATCTATTTAGAAGTTTTAAGGAACATGCTTATGCGACTAATTAAATTGGCTCTCGCCTCGCGAATCAAAGGAGAGTTTTTGGCTCATGTCTAAGTCCGAAACCCATTTCTAGAAAAAAATTGTTGCACCAATAGATAAGGAAAGATTAGAAATTGATTTTGAACATCTTTTGAGATGGCTCCGGACTCTAGAAGTGACCGTTTTTGACAAATTTTCGAAAAAAAATCTTTCATACAAATTGATGATCGAAAAATGGTTTTTAAACATCACTTGAGATGGCCTCGGATCCTGGAAGGAACCATTTTTGAGACATTTAAAAAAATATTTTTTTAACCAATCGGTTCATATCCAGGAAAAAATTTAACTACACCAATGGAAGAGGAGATGTCAAAAATGTTTTTTTGGACATCACTTCGGGTGGCTCCGTGAAGGGACCGTTTTTGACCCATATCAGAAAAAAAAATTGTTTGTGCCAATCGATGTGGAAGTGTTGAAAATGGATTTTTGATATCACTTGGGATGATCCCGGATCGCGGGTTAAGAGCCAAGAACAAAAGAAAAAAGTAGCAAACTTGTAGCTTTTTCATAATCCCAATGAAAATTGTGTTGTCCTTGTAGATGTTTCAATGCTTAATTTAAAATTAAGCCGTATAATTAGAATAAGATGTAATGTAACGTATAAAAAATATTGTTACTAATTCCTGCTGATGTTTTTCTTATAATTTTGGATGCGTAAAATACATAATTTTTTATTTTTTTTTTCTATTTTATATTGATTGGTATTTTTTAAATAAATGACGCGCTGGAAAATAATCAGGATTTGGATTTTAAGCTCAATAAAATTATTGAAACTTTAAACTTTTACTTAGATTGTGGAAACACTTAATATTACAACATCAATTACAACATAAAAATGTTTTGGAATTACGGATTAAATTTCTAAAGTTCTTGAAAAAAAAGAAGAAATTATGCTGTCAGATTTAAGTTCAACACACCCAAGACCATAATGGAATGATTAAAAACAAATTTGGAAATAGAGTAATATTTTCTAATAAGGCATAATTTCTGAAACTGTTTCAATTTTGTACTAGCTGGAAATCGCTAACGAACACAAATACATAAGGTGTTTTTATTTCAAAGAATATTTTATGACATTTATTGACAAAGAACAAATTTCCGGCAGATGTACACTACTGTAAGTTATATTAAATCACATTCGATTAGCTCAACTTTAGACCATTTGAGGCATTTCTCCCAAAATAACATGAAGTTTCTTGATCTCAAGAGCATGAAGTGTTGCCAGTTTTTCAGCGTAAGGGAACGACCATAAATTGCGTGAGTCAAAATAGGGGGGAGGGGTCCGGAAAAATCTCACCAAGGGGGAGGGGGGTCAATAAAAGTCTCACGTCAACTTTTTAATACAGAGAGTACACCTTATTATAGCAGATTACATTTCAAAATTATAAGGCAAGTCTCACGGAAGGGAGGGGGGGGGGGGGGGTCCCCTCAAAGCTCACCAAATCTCACCAAGGGGAGGGAGAGGGTCAGAATTTTCAAAAAAACACTTCACGTAATTAATGGACGGCCCCTAAGAAGATGATTTCACATATTCCTACAAGAAATAATTTAGAGGCATCAAATCATACGATCTGAACGAGTAACTGTGTTCAACATTTCAAAAAATAATTTGAATTTCTAGTAAATTTAAAGTTGAAACTTTTGTAAATTCGGTACGCTTTCGCTAGTTATTTTAAATATGTTGTTTCGGTGTAAGTCGTTCGATGTTAACTTTTGAAGTCTTACTAAGCGCAAATTTGTCAAATGACATTTGATTTTCCTTCACTGCATTTATGAGCTGACTTTATAATTTTAATAGGAGAAACATTAATAAATTTATTACTTAATGCGTTATTAACACAACACCAATATTACTCACGCAACAACGGGTTAATTAAAGCGACACGATCGATTGTTGATTGTGATATTTGAACACGCAAAATTGAATTTTATTGTTTTATTTGGAAGTTATGTAAACTGCAAGAATGCAAAAAAAAAATGTTGTTTAGCAAATTAAGTTGCCACGTATAAAATTTCCTTTATCTAGATAGAATGACTTGCGAGTATCTAACCTATTTCCATTTTCGTCGTTCGCTTTGAAGGCAAATCGGATCTTGACAGCATCTGGTCAAAATACGGCGAAGACAATTGTTGGTAAACGCTTCACGATCACGTATTCAAGATAATGATTGCTATCTCTAGTAGAAAGGACTATGCTTCATATCCCATTTTTAAATTGGTGCAAGTAGCTCTTTGTTGAGAAGAAAAAGTCAAATAAATTTAATACAATTCATTTTAAGTTACATAATTTTTTCTTCTCGACGAAGTGGGATGCGCACTACTTTCAAGATAAAGGGCTCAAATATAGTTTGAGATACCTTTGGATACTCGAACACAGCATGATGCATGTTGTTTATCTCTTTTAGTAGTAACACAAAAAATATTTTTAAATAACTGAGACACTTTCGAAATGATTCTTTTCAAAATTTATTTTAATTTATGAATTTTTAAATACATAAGTTTTTCATTTATAAATTTGCACAAAGAAAATTAACGAAAACAAAGAAGCCAAAAAAATGGCCCATACTCAAGGAAATCTTAAATGGTTTTTTCATTTTAATACTACTTAAAAATTCAAAACAAAAAAAATTATTCAAAATTAATCTACAGTTAATAGGTATCAAATTTTGGGCCAATTTTCCAAAGGGTGTTTCAACCAATATGAAAAACTTTTTAACAAAAAGCCTTATTTGGGCGATATTTTCTTTTTGTCCATATATTATTGGCGTTTTTTAATATATTCTAATTTTACATACGCACAATATTTTAAGCCATTGATAATTTGTCACAAAATTTTCCAAAATTATATGTGCACTTCAAATATTAATTTTTACGTAAAAAAAAATATTATTTTTAAATGACAAAAATAACTAAACTATTTATTTCTTTTGTTTGTGTAAAAAATAAAACATAAATCTTTTCATATGCGATACATAATTTAAATTGCAACGCGGTAGGAAAACCCGCGGTTGCATTTACCACAATGACGATTACGGCGATTCACTCACAAAAGTGCAAGAAATTGCACGAAAAACAAAACACATCTAAATATCTACACACACAAAAAATAAAATAAAAAAAAACCAAATCCACTTTTGGATTTTTCTATTTATAAACAACAAACGCAACGCTCAGATATCTGAAGCATACACGCGCTCTACATACGACGTCAAAAATAAAACGAGATTTCCGCGCCTCCAAAACTAAATGAAAACAACAACGTCAACAGCAACAAACAAAAACTCCTGCGAGCTAACAACTTTAAAAATGTTTCAACGTCCGCGCATTCGCTTTAGCGTACGTCTACGTAGATCAATGACAACTGTATGACTGCGCGTAAATATTGTCCAAGAGGCCATTTAACTTGACCGACCGTACGACCGATCGACCAACCAAACTACCAGCTGAGCTGAACTGAGCTGAGCTAAGCAGAAAATCCCAAACAACGCTGCTGGTTTAGTACAAACATCATTTGGCAGCAGCAACAGTAGAAGAGGAAAAAGAAGCCATTGTGGTGGTGGTTGACTTGTGGGTCGTCGTCGTCGTCGTCGTGGTCATAAAGTACCACTAAATGAGAACTTGGCTTAAACGTTGTGTTTTGCCTACCTTACTTTTGTTAGTTTTCAAGTCCTCAAGAAGCAGTTGCGCTTTAAGAATAATGCGCTTTGCTTTTATGATTCTAAGTAAAATCATCAGAAGGGGGTCCATATCAATGCAAACCACAATGCATTTTATGTTTATGGCTTTAACCGTGTTGTTACTTCGTTGTAAGATATTGGCTTTTATGAGCGTTTGGATTTTGTTAAAAATTATCTAAGAGGTTACTCATTCTGCGTGCTACAAGAAGCTTTTTTTTATGTTTCACAGAACTATGTATCTACTCAAAATCAATACAAATTGAATTAACTGTAATTATAGGCAAGC
Organism: Tricholauxania praeusta; assembly: GCA_949775025.1. Lineage (NCBI taxonomy): Eukaryota > Metazoa > Arthropoda > Insecta > Diptera > Lauxaniidae > Tricholauxania > Tricholauxania praeusta. The sequence continues at coordinate 24,985,096 of OX459031.1, read as the reverse complement.
AATTAAACAATTATGAACCTAATTAATTTAAGTTTTTGTATAACTTAATCGCCTGACTTACGGTATTTCTATATTGGCATCTACAAGGTGAACAGAAAAATCAGATATTGCCGTTCTTATAATGTTTATGCCAGCTATACTAAAGAGTGAAAGAGTGCAAAGAAACTACCTATTTGCCTGTGAGAAAACAGACAGTATGGGCTGTTGCTTCCATGTTAATCGATCTAAATAGCACTAACTATACGGAAATGTCTTCTAGGTGATTTGAGAGTGACATTCATACACCGCCTATTTTTGAAATATGAATAACAAAGGTTGCTGTCATCCGCAAAGAAATTAATTGGGTTGGCGGATGATGACAGAAGGTCAAAAAACAAGGAAGAGGTTCGGAAATGAGATAAGACTCAACAATAATGTGTCAGTAATTCGACGAGGAGAAGCTTCACCATCAAGCACTATTACTTATTGCAGTATTTGAATTTTCTGAATTTTTTTCACGTCCTTGATAGCTTCATGCTCAAGCTCTTCGAGCCCCTAAATCGCTGAATCCCCGAAAAAATGATAGATTTTACTAAAACAAAGCTTTTAAATTAAGCCACATACACGTATTTGGTGTTTTTATCATAATAATTAAAACTTATCTTTTTGTCAGAGTATGATAGAAAATTTTTATAATTCCGCGATTTATTGCTTTTTATTTTTTTGAAAATAACTCAAGGTAACTCCGGTAGCCATTTCCTCAAATAAATTTTCTCTCAATGAAAAACTATAAAACTATTCAATGAACTCTGAATAAGTAGAAAATGAGTATTTCGAAAAAAAAAAAAAAACGATTTTCGTGACCTTTGCCCTTAACTTATAATTATTTTAACTGTTAAAACCTTAATTCAAGTAAATTAACGAGTATGCAGAATTGTTGATGAGCCCTTATAGGATAAAAATTAATGGTTCGCAAAATTGTAAAAGATTGATTATTTTATGTAAAAGGTTAAAAAGTAAAAATATTTCCGCATATAATAATATGTTGAATAAGTTCTTCGAAATGAGTTTATGCGCTATTGAAACAAGTCAAAGCTCTGGTTTATGTTTAGGTTAAGCGTCATTATTAAACAATTATTAAATTTTTGAAATGTTATTGATAGCTTTTACTTAATTCAAGCAAATATATTTTTAAACTAAGAAAATGTCTTGTTCAAAAAAAAAATAACATAAACATGGACATTTTTCCTTAATTTAAGATTTTTTTTTAGTATATTTTTTTTTATGGGCAGAGAAGGAAAAAACAAAGTACGGAAAATTTTACCAACTGAAGATAATTGGGGGTATATTGAGCAATTTTTCTTTGGTGATTTTTATAGTTCTTCATTTGTTTATGTGAACATTATAAAAAGTAAGCATTGCTTGGCAGACAAAAATCAGAACATAGTAAGAAACTAAAGCTCTTTTGAACTATGGTAACTTGCAATTATATGAATGAGACTTTTCTTAATTTCAAAGGATCAAAACTAACTTTATTTATAATTATATCTCTTATAAATAAGAATGTAAAGAAATACTTACTGTACGTTTACAGGGGACAACATTCCTTAACCGGAGTACTTATATTTTATAATGAAATGGAAAATAAAAACCGTCCAAGGATTTCTGCCTTAAAATAAGTACATTTGAAAAAAAAAAAAATCAAGCGCACAAACTTCTTTCTTCGAAAAAATATGCTACGTTCGGGAGAGTATATTTTTTCAAATAGAATAAATTTATACTTTCAACTATGGTTGAATCCATTGCCATTAGATTAATGGAAATGAATCATAATTAACTTATACTAAGGAAATAATCATATTGCCTATAGTGCTCTTTATGAATATATTCAACCTTCAACATGGAATACCTAGGCTGTTTTGATTTTTTAATAGTATGAAAAATTCATTTATCAATTTGTATCATATTATACATAGGCAAGAAATTACATTATTTCTAAAGAAAAATTACTATGTAGTAGCGGAATTTATTTGTCAATTATAGTCATGTAGTACATAAAGTAAAGTACTTATATATTAGTATATACATACATTAAAATTATGGATAATTCATATACTATAAGGTTTCACCAACAATTTTGCATACTCAGTTTTTTAAGCAATTTATTTAAAGCCATTTCTTTTGATATATTTAAAATAAAAGTTTATAAATAAACCTAATTGTGTGCCACTGTATTCGTACAATATAGTAAGAAATTACCACATTTTTTAACACAGAAAGAAAACAATGCAAATCAATGGAAACGAGATTTAAAATTTAAATTAAGACTTAATTTATGGATAACCTCAAAGAAATGGTTGTTTTATAACGCAAAGAAATGCATTTTTGTGTCATATGTTAAATGAAATTTATTTTTAAATGTACACTTTGGGATACAAAAACGATCGGAAAAAAACAGATGTAACAATCGAATGTAAAGGTTACACATAATTTATAATTAAAATTTAAGATAATGAGGAAATATTTAAGGGTATACTTTAAGAAAACATTATTAAATTCATCAATTAGAATAATTTATGCTATTGCACAATATGAGATTAATGTGGAAAAGCAATTACTTACATATGTGTCTGTTTATATTAAACATTACACAGGTTAAGACTGGTTTTTGTGCAGACCATCCGTTTCGTATATAAAATGGTTCACTGATTATAAAAAATATCAATAAAATTCTCTTACGTGTAGTTTTTGAAACATCATAAATATTGCTAATTTCTAAAAAAAAAACATAGTCAATTGTATACGCAGAAAAGTTTGCCGGTATTTTTTTCCAATGCAGCAATGGTAATTTTTTCCAGTAACTTTAATAGACGTCACTTAATTTTGGCAAATGTTTTTTTTTAAATTCTGCTATGACGTTAAATATTAACGACTCATTTTACTTTTCTATTGCAAATCAACAAGAAAACCCGATCTATTAAGTTTTAAACAGAAACCAACTAATATCAGATAAGAGGTAAGGTATGTAAATAGAATGTTATTAAGTTAATCACACTAACTTCACCTTTTACTTTTAACGCGCTAGAATCAGAAATAAACTTAATAAATTTATTTTTTAAATTCAGGTAAAAAAAGTTTACATTTCATTCTTGCAAGCAAGCTTTAAAAAAAATTTTTAATGACATCCTTAAAGAAAATGTTTCTAAAGCATCCTTACAAAGAAGTACATTAGCTCGCTTTCCCTAATTTTTATTGGACCAATCATTTTTATGTGCTTTTTGATTCCAAGAATAAATCTGTAATCAAAAAGTGTTCCGGGTGACTGGTTTCGAAAATATAGCAATCGGAAGTTGCGGATATAGCTTTTGTGAAAATCAATATAAATTGGAAACCCTTATTTAGGCATCCAAGCTATAGGTGTCATATGAAAGATAATTTAATAAGCTACAATAATGGTTCGCAGATCTTTCAGACTTAACCTATAGTTTTTGAGATATAATGATTTTTCTTAAATTTAGAGAATTTTTTTTTAGAAGCCGTAATTTTTGCAAAAAAATTATTTATATCCTATGCCTTTTTGAGCAAGCTAAGAAAGCTTTTAAATAATGTATTGCTTGTCCTAAATTATTGCGTACTAACCTTTTTTTTACCGAACAATTAAAAAATTAATGTAATAAATACCTGGGACATGAACCGGTTTTGAACCGAACCGGTTCTGAACCGGAAACCCACTTTTTTTAATAATTAACTGAACCATTAACCGAACCGAAATTTTCCAAAAATGATTGACCCGAATCGAAAACCGAACCACTTCTTATAATGGTTTGAGGGTTCATTCTAACCAATTTTCAATAGACAAAATTTTCCCAATTTTTTTTTTTTTCTTTTGTTAAATATGGAAATTGATGAAATTTGGAAAGAAATAGAGACAGAGTTCAAAAATAAATTATTAATAGATAAAATCAAATCGTTTGATAATACAAAGCGGCTTTCAAATAGTATTATTGTTTTGAACTTTTGGAATAACTACCCTGCCAAAGAATTATCTGAATTAGCTTAAGTTATTTATGATGTTTCAGCAACCCAGGTTTTGGTAGAGAGGACATTTTCCACCTTAAAATTTATTCTCGGAGACCTGCGGGGAAATATTGACGAGCAGTTGTTAGAAGATATTTTTCTCATCAATCTCAACTGATTATTGTAAATCAAATTTTTTATCAAATACTAATTTTTAACTACGTATATACTTATAGCGTATAACATAAATTATATGTTCATATATATTTCTACATTCTTTTGGATTGTTACTGATTAAAAATAACACAAATTTGCATAGTTTTTTTTTTTTTTTTTTTTTTTTCATTCCCGAACCGTTGAACCGAACCGAAACCCCGGTTTAAAGAAAACAAAGACCGTTTTGACGAACCAATCCAAAAGTGCAAAAACGGTTCGAACCGATGTACCGAACCGACCAAATTTTTCACCCTGTTCACATCCCTGTTAGAAAGGTTTAAGTTGAAAGAAAGGTTTAAGTAGTAAGCATTTGCTTGTAAACACATTTTTGCAAAGATGTCTTGGCATAATTTACTTGCAGGGATGCTGTTTTAGGCATTTTTTTATAAAAATATCTGCACAAGGATGCCTTTCAAAAGATTGTCTTTAAAAATGTTTTTGCAAGGATATCTTTATCTTTTAAGAATGTGCTTTTAATGATATACTTTCAAAAGTATATATGCAAAACTATTCTTGTTAGAAATATACATTCAGTATCTCAAAAAAATAATCGACAAGGGCTCGAAATGGAAACTCAAACCGCCCGCGAACGCCACAGATGTACAGGAAAAACCCATTTAAATTTTAGTAAAGGATTAAGTTTATATATCAATGAAACGAAAGCATATGGTAGTAAACAACATCTAAATCCACTTATCTCTTCCGCTTAGAGGAATATCAACAAACCGATTAGTCGGTTCTATTTTTATTACTTTCATTCAAAACTTTTACTTCAAGCAAACCAGAATTTAATTAGCAAATTATTTATTATAAAACGATTAGTGTTTATTTATCGCATCAAAAATTGTTTTTTTTTTTGTATCAGAGATTGCATTTTTAATAAAAATAACATTAAGCGATTCATAAAAAATATTGTTAGATAAATGTTAAGGTTGTTGACAAATGTCATAGATATGCCTCGGCTATGACATTTCGTGCAACAGAGTTTTAAATGTTTTTTTACTTACCTTTATCTTTTATAAAAAAACGAAATCTAGGTGTCGATCAGTGTAACAAAAATCGCTTAAGTGATATAGCACAGCTCAACATAGAAATAAGTGAAGTCGATTAACAAATGAATTGATAACTGATTTAAGGTTGCTGAGTCCGAAAACGAAAGTTTTTTCTTCGGTTTAGCTTTGATATTTAACCCATAAGTATAATTATATAATTTTAATATAATAATAATATAAAAATATCAATCTTTCAACAATCTTAATAAAAGTTAGCATTTCGAATGGATCAAATCTGGCCATATATTTTTAAGCGTCAGGACTTTGAGCATTTGATCCATTAGTACCAAGTGTGCCATTTTGCATTGTTTTTTACGGATTGTTTACGGATGGCATATCAAAATCTTGACATGTGTAAAAATTCTACGACCAGATTTGAGTTCAGCATTAGAGTGAAATATTTTAAAATCAAGAGCCAATGCGAAAACTCTAATATCAGTTGGCATTTCTTCTTTTCTCGACAACACTTTTTTTTATCGAGGGTTGCTAATAGTTGCTATTATTGGTTCACAGTGGTAAACAATGTTACATTTGAAATTTTAAAGTAATCATGCATACAAAGTTAGGGATGAAAAATAACATATCGATAAATCTTTCTGTGTAAAAATATACCAATTATGTGCAAAGAATAATATCAAAACACAAATTGCACGCACAAGTCGTAGTGGCAAGAAAGGGAGTCAAAAGTTCATTAAACTACGTACGACAAGTGTAAGGATACGATCAACGATCACATAAAATAAAATAAAACAAAGCTTAAAACGCAACTGCGTTATAACAAAAGAAAGAGAACAACAACAACAACAACTTTTATGATGCTATTTTTAAAGAAGTTAAATGAATTCTTAGCTTAAAGGGGGAGAATAATAATCAAGCTCTGTAGAAGATATAGAACTATTTTAGTAGAGGACGAAAATAGATTCAGTTAGAAGAGCGCAAGAGCAGCGTTACATGTAAATAGCAATGGTTTTTCTGCAGTTAAAGGCGACAAAATATAGCTGTTAGTCTATGCGATCAAAGTAAGACGATAATACAGTTTGAAGGAAAAGTTCAAGGTCCAAGTTACACAGGATATTTTTATTCAAAATTAGTGTTTTAAAATGTATTTTTTTATATAATTTTACAGGTATAAATTTATTTTAATGTTGCTACACTGAAAAAATGATTTGATTGTATATAACAAAACACATTCTATTTTGAACAAATAGTGAAAAATCTTGGTAGAAATATTATATTTTTGGCTGAAATGAATATTTAATTGCTCTATATCATATATAATTTGTTATATTTAATTGAAATTTTTTCTTAGTATAGTTTTCCTATTGAATTAAACAGTCAAGCAATGTTTTGTTTGGGAATAAAGTAATTTTATTCTTAATAGTTAGTAATTTACATACACCAGCTCGCCAGTTTACTATGAATCGATGTAGAAATTATGGTTTTTTTTTTAATGTGGATTTCGTTAAGGTTATAGAAGTTGGTTATATCATTTCTAGAGAATATTTTCGAATCTGTCTATAGAATATTTTTTTATAAATGTACTGTCATCGAAATGCCATTCTAGCATTGTTGAGACAGATTTTCGGGCACTAACTTCTGAACTAGTGTGGTATGATAAGGAAGAAGGGTCTCTGCCCGTTAGACCTAATTACCGTGTCTACGTGTAATTATCAATGGCTCTATTGTGACTATATTAAGGATACGTCTATTTAATTCTACATCTCTCGCAGGTACAGCATATCGATCTTTAAGTCTCTCGCAATATCCTTTGAGTATTTGTAGAAATTCTTGGGACACGTTGCTAAATCAAAAGACAAAAACAATGTCTGAATAATTTTCTGCTAAAATACTCGAAAAATTTCAACTTCACTTATTTTATAGTAATTTTTAATGTTGAAAGTTTTCAGCACCAGTTGCACTTAATAGGATAGGTAGCAACATAGTTTAAGCACGTAAACCAAGTCTAAGCGTTTTCTATGATGTCAGAAGCTTTTATTCTAAAAAAAATTGTTACAATAAAAAATAAATGTTTTTCTAAATATTTTGACGAAGAAGAATTGCTAAGAACTTTTTACTAAGTTCAATTTTTACTGAAAATTGGTATGTAGTTTAGAAAAAAAAGTAAAATAAGGACGCATTTTGACAAGAACTGTTATTGTCACCAACACAAAAACTAAAAATTTTGAAGAAAAATTTTTCATTGAAAACATTTATATTTTTTTATATAGAATGGCACTGTTGACCTCGAATTAATCTTGAAAGTTGGTTTCAATGTCAAAGGCAAGGTCACTACTATTTGAACCGTTGAAAATCTTATAACTTTTGCCTAAACGATTTATATAGTTCTCGATAAATTGGCTTGGGGATGAAAACATTTCTCACTATAGTTATGCATCGAACTTCGAATTACAAGCCCTGTGAATTTGGACCTTTAAGTTAGTATTTGGTATCAAAACATCTTTAAGAATTAAGTAACAAACAGCAGGCAGAATGGCAGAAAAGGACACAAATCTAAAGCAGGGCAGATTAGCAAGTGAGAGAGCATTAATAAAAAGTTAGTGAAAATATGCACAAGTATTTCAAGTACCCCAGTCAATGGAAGTGCATGTGAAAAACGACGTAGTCCAAAATGAAATTGACTAAATCGCCTGCCAGGACTTGGTGGAGCATCTGTGATATCAACTTTTGAACCATTTTCATCGTCTGGTGTTAGGGATCTTGGTGTACTCAGGTCAACATCACCACCACCGCCACCGCCACCGCCAGCACCATCTGGTGGTTCAATATTAACAATGAATTTTGGCAACGCCAAATGAGTAAACATGTGACTATATTTATGATGTTGCTGCATTTGGCGATCATGATATTGTTGCTGTTGCTGACGCAATCTGAGTTGCAGTTGTTGTTGTTGATGATCGTCATCATCACTGCTTGCTTCCTCGTCGACTAGTGGCAAATGTAATGTGTGAATATCACGTATCCCTGTATCGTGTATACCACGGACCAGAGCGCTTATACTGCGATTGTAATTCTGGCTATGTTCATTGCTGTTGTTGTTGTTGTTGCTGTTGTTATTATTGTTGTTGGTATTGGTATTCGTATTGTTGTTGTATTGTGGGTCAGCTGAATTTCGGATATCATGTGTCGTCGGTGGTTCGATTTTTTTCATGATTATAATTTAGATAAAAGAAATCGACGATGATAACAATAAATGTCACATAAGATACTGTTGTCATTAATTAATTTGTGGTTAGCACCGTGGGGCAGGAAATCAATGGACACAAAGAACAAGAAGAAGAAAAATTTCCAATTGTGACGTTGGTGATGGTAGGTGGTAGATATAGTAGAAAGAGAGATAAAACTTGGTAAACGAAGTTGGGATGCTAAAAAAGAGGTTGAATATAAGATATTTGTATTATTATAAGCTATCACATATTTTTTTTAGTTAAAACTCTCTTTTGTTAGTCGAACATTTTTTTGGGAGAGAGCAAAACCATTTTAGCTTGCTTAAGTTTAACTTAAAGTAATGATATCTCTAGCAAGTTACATTTCACTATAAAAATGTAATATGAGGATGGCAGAATAACTTTATAGGTCTTTTAAAATATATACATATACATGGTTCTGAAAGGCTTTTTTTCTTTAATATTAATAGTTATTTTTGTCTTTGTTTCATATAGTATCGTAATCATAAATATGTATTTACCAGAAATTCTAAATACCAATTTTTTTTTCTTTTAAAACTTACTTTAATCAAAAGATATGAAACCTAAATTTTGTGTAAACAAGAACTCGTATTAGACATATTTATTAAAATTTGTCACAATTTTAGTGACTAAAATGTATCACATAGCATATTTAATCAGTCTTACGAATTGTTTTGTGCACATCAAAAATATTCCATTGTTTATGTTAAGTTCATCGCAAAATAAAACGCAACCAATCGATGACGTCAAATATAATTGAACGAAGAAATATAACAGCCACATCGTAAATTAAATGGACAGTTGAAAGTATTGCGTCGGGAATTCACAAAGTGATGAGCTTAAATTTATTTTAATTGATTGGTTAGTACTCAATTTCGTTTAATGCTTTCAATACGTAATTTTAACATCCTGACGAAATCAATATTCTTTCAAAGTTTTTATGTTTTCTGACAAGTTAATTAATTAAAAAAATTATAATTTGAAGTACCACATATCGTCGATACCACGTATGTCACTATAATTGATATGAATAACTTCAGAAAATGATAAAAACTGTAATATTTTTTTACTTTACTTTTACTTTAAAACTATGAATTTAAGATTTTTTGCTGCCCAGCTGGATATAATCAAAGTGAAGAATTCTTATATACAGTGCCGCTCAATTGCTTGGCAACTGAAATTAGTTTTGAAGAAACATCAACTATTTCAGTGAAAAAATAACTTTGAATTTAATTTCATGTTACTTTTATGAACTTCACTTAGTTATTGCTGATTTTTTACCCAAAACAAAAATTTTATCCCGTTAGCCAACAACAACAAACATTTAAGGTAAACAAAAAAAAAAGAAAATTCAAGAGCTCAAAACATGCGCAACTCAGCACAATACCAAGAAAAAATACATAGCTAGTGTAATATTTGCTTCCGTAACCGTTGTTTCTGAGGAGTGCATAACATCTTCTGGACATTGATTCATAAGTTTGCATATAAATAAGGTAAAATAGCGTTCCAATATTTTTCTATCTCAGCGAATAGGTCATTACCACTTTTGAACATTTTCTTACCGATTATACGTTTTACCACCATCCACATTTTCTCAATCGGGTTGAGATCGGCAGACTACGATGGCCATGACATGATATCAACTCGTTTTTTCCACAAGCCAAGCCCTGAACTATGATTCCGATCAAGTTGAATTGTCCAAGGAAGTGACATGTTCCACTCAGCAAATAGGAGAATAACATTGCTTAAAATATTATTGTAACCAGCTGCCATCATCATGCCTTCAATGTGCTTATTGGACCCAACTCTATCACCCGAAGACCTACTCCACAGCATCACGTTCCAACTGCCGTGTTTAATTGTTGGTGTTCTATGTTTGGGATTGAGCTTTGTACACTGATGTTGACGATGAATAACAATTTTATTTCTCGAGGAATAATTAAGGGAGACTATTATGGTCAGAAGAACCTAAATTTAACATTGGCGGACCAACATCAGTATACAAAGCTCTATACCAAATACAGAATACTTACAGTTAAACACGGAGGTCAGAATGTGATGGTGTGGAGTAGGTCTTCGGGTGATAGAGTTGGGTCCAATAAGCCCCAGCTGGCTACAAAAATATTTTAAGCAATGTTATTCTCTTATTTGCTAAGTGGAACTTCCTTGGACAATTCAACTTGACAATGATCGGAATCTTAGTTCAAGGCTTGTAAAATCTTGGCTTGTGAAAAACCAGTTGATATCATGTCATGGCCATCGCAGTCATTTCATATCATTAGAAATGCTTTTATAGTACCTGAGGTATGAGGCTGCTTCAGATGAGACAGCGAATAAAAAGAGCAAAGCACATAAGCAAATGTCAAAATTATTCTCACTGTGTAAACATTTTGGTTTTTTTTTTTAAAAAAAATATTTAACATTGATGGAGATTGTTACTAATCATAAACAGAAAAGAACAGTTCCCCTCATATTTTTTCCAAGGTATGCTAATAATATTGAGAGTTTTTATTTTTCATTTTATTGCAGAAGTCTTAATCGTTGAGATACACTAAATTAATATTATAAAATTTAGGCGGTGGCATGTGCTAGTAGAAACTCTACAAGGTTCAAATTATTCTAATTCGTTTATTCATATACATAGGTGAAAAAACATACCCAAGTTTTGTTACGTGGGGGAAGAAAATAAATTAAAAAAAATTAAAACGACTCGGTAAATAATTAATTATTTATATTTCGAATTTTTTATTATTGCAGTCAAAAAAACATGGTGCGGAAGGATCGTAAAATGAAGCAGCTATAGGCGGTTGTTTGAAATTACTAACATCTAATAAATGGTATAGTTGAAATAAATGTAATATTTGATATTATTTAACATCCGAATCTGAATTAACATTGATATACCGATATATATTAATATTATTTGTATTCACATTGTCATAAAAACCTAAAATGCCTATGCAGAATCTATTTGATTAAAAATATATAAAAGTCATATTAAGACAAAGTTTCCCAACATGATTAAATTTTTAATTGAAAATTTTATTTTAATTTAAAAAATAACGAAGTGCACTTTAAAATTTATTTTTTTTTTTAACATAAAAAACTGTTTTGGATGGATGGATTGTGCGCGCATGGTTCGGTATGGTATTATTACAGCATGACCGTTCACACAAAAACTGTTATTGTACAAGAAGTATTAATAATAAACAATTTTCGTTTCAAAAGATTAGAACATAAATTGTAGGCAGTTTCTTCTAGTTTCATTTTGTATGTACTTATATATGGTTTTATCGTAAAATGAGTCAGAAAAGAGATATTGTCAAAAAACTGCTTTTAGGCGCCATTGTTCAAATATGGCGGCGCGAGCGGCAACAAAACGAGGTGGCAAAGTTGAAATTTGGAAAGAGCACATCGAAATCTATAAAATTACCTACTCATTTTCAAAACTACCGGAAATCTTTCCAGGCAACGTCTTTTTTTTGTAACCAAATGACTGTTCTAATAGGGAGGTTACGAAAATTTGAAAATATGATTAGGCTGGTAAATCAACAAAATTTGTATTAACGATATTTCCCTCTTCTCTGATGGTTGAACAGAATCTGCTTTTTATTAGAAATTACTTCAAAAACAGGAATCATGAAGGTTACCCAAAAAATGTAGTGTTTTTCAAAGAGAAAGAATTGCTCTTTCAATATTAAGCTGCAAAAGTTTTTCATAGAACATTACAAGTCTTGTAGACTGCCAGACAGAACTAATATCTACTCGCTGCCACTTAGTTAAATCAAGAGGTGGTGTTGCTCTGGGCTAAGTTTAAAACCACAAAGTCATGTTCCTGGACTCAACCATATCAAAGGGAACGAAAGTGCTGATAAGTTGGCTCAGGAAAGCATCCAAGCTAAGCAGACTAATGATACTACCACCGATTGGACACTTATTTAATGTTGTTGATAACATAATTGTATCGATAATGAAGGAATCTTGAAAAAAAAGAAGCAGCTGCGTAAAGTTTCATCAAATATGTTCAGAGCTAAACAAAAGCAGGACGTAGGATGTTAACGCCCAGGGATAATCATGAAGTACTGTGCCATTAGAGCTATGCTCCGTTTATATCAACTTGAGTTCAACAATTTTTAAGGAAACTGTGGCGATGAGGAAGACAAAGAATCGGTCTACTTCGCGCAATTGGGTCAAGGTTTTTTGAAAGTCTAACAAATTTATCCGGACTGGAGATGGTGGATTTCATGAAGTTTCTCAACAGTACCAAATGGTTTTTAGTCTGGTAGTCACATGAGAAAGTAAAAAAACAACGAATTGATTCACAACTAACCTCATTGGTTTCCGAGTGTAAATGATCTAAACGATCAAACATACTTTCAAACTTAACCTAACCTAGTTCATGAGGATTATGAGGTGGCACTCAGGGGAATTGTGAAATTGACACTCGTCTTTTATGTTTGTGAATATGATTTTTTTGAATCAAAAATAACCTTCTATATCAACATTTGCTTTTGTTAACTATAAATACTAATACTTTCAACTTTTCAGTTGGATCAACTTTTTTGGAGGTAAGGCACATAATATTCATAGATATGAATGTTAACTAGCGGGTACAGTAAAGAAAAAATATAACTTATTAAACAAATAATTTAAGTGAACAATGTCAAACCTTAGAATGTACTTCATTTTCTGGTGGATGAGTTTTTAATCGAGCCTTAAACATATTTAAGCTCTTACGATAGGCCTCCGTCATGAAGTGTTTTAAGTGTATTTTACTTTTTTTGTATGTTTAAAAAGATTTTTCAACTAAAAACAAGCGCAGCAGCTACACACTATAAAAATTCAAAATTAAACAATTAAGCAATGCATATGAAAATTAACACTTTAGAAAATATCGTTCATTTTTAAAAAAGCACGATATAAAATTTAACGATAGTAAGTTACACCACATAAATTGTAAAATTCGTTCGTTTGTGTTTTTTTCACAATGCCAAGGCATGGATAAAGATTAACTGAATTGCTTTGCATGGACGCAAATTAATTTATGCCCAACTGCAGAATATTAGACACAGATTTAATTAACAAAGTATATTTGATATTTTCAATTTTTTATTTTTACGATAAGAAGAAAATTTCGCATTACGCTGGGAGTATGGTAATATTTGCTTTTGTAACGTTTTTGCAAGATCGTGTTTATTTTAGATAGATGCAACGGTGAATATTCCAAAAGCTACAAAGCAGATTAATATTGAAATAATCTTTATGTACTTTTAATTTCCTTTAACAAATTGATTTTACGTAAAATTTTCATTTTTTTACTCCGTTAATTTCGTTTATATTTTTTTTAGCCCGCACAAATTGCACATTCTTTAGATACTAATTGTATCCAAAGCGTTCATATCTGAGGGATACAAAGTTTGTTTGAAGTTGCGTTTTTTTTTACTATTTCATTGTTTTTATTTTTTTTTTGGTTTTTTTTTTTAACTGTTATACGATGTGTGACAAGAAAAATATATATTATAATCATAAAAAGGGGTGAAAACAACAAAAAAAAAAAAAAAAAAGAAACAGTTGATTGTATCATAAAGACGCAAAGTTTCAATTGGAATAATAAACGAAAAGTGTTCGTCATATTTGTGTAGCAATCGTATTTATATGAATTTTACGTTGGACTCTGAAACAAACTAGAATATTAACATTGTAACGAAAACAATTAACACAACTATTTAACTGGCATAAAATCGCAACAATGTTTCAAAAACGTTTTAATCATACATTTAATGACATATAATGGTGAACGAAGAGCAAATAATAAAAAAAAAAAGTTCTCATTCGCTGAGAAAACAACATTAAAAATCGTTGCACAGTTTTAGGCTTTAGTTATATTAGCGTCGAAAGTAGTGCGCATAAGTATGCGGACAAACAGTAGAATAGTATTTTTTTTTCTCTACGCAACATAAAGCAGTCAGTAGATTTTCTTTGGTAACCAAGTATATGACTTAGTTTGATCAATAAGGGCAGTTCTTAAAAATGCTTAAATGCTTAAAAATGGTTACACAGTGTGACACATAATTTTATGTTTATAACATTGATCTAAATAGCCGTATCTTATCAAATTGAACTTGCTCAGTACGGCAATTTTAACATATTTGTTGTTACACTTACATAATGTTTTAAAGTCATGATCAATGAAAGCTTTAACTCATTACACAGTCAAAATAAGTTCAAGTGCGGCAGGATAACTAGAAAATTTCAATTTACGACATATCGGAGAAAGATATTGATACAATTCAAAGTAGGTTTTGAAGGTGGAGAGCAACACTTTCACACGCCGCACAGTGGCCGGTCTCATATGTAGAAGCTAGCTGTACTTAAATCAAAAATTTGTTGCAAGATTTTTTAATGCAAATCGGTTAAATATTTTAGTAAATGACTAGAGAGAAGAGAGGTACACTTATTTTTGGGAAAACCTTATGTTTTTCAGGGTGGCAACTCCATAAAGTTCAGTTTGACATGTTTATATGCTATCAGCTGTTCAAATACTCAAATTTTGCCTTTGGTTTCTTGGCGGGAAAAAGTTATCTTCAATACCAATATTAAAAAAGTGTTATGGATAGGATTCTTGGTAGTAAGTTTTGCAAACGTGCTAAATTTTTATAATTTAATATATGTGAATTATATTGTAAATGGTGTTTCAGTAAAGTCCTCTTTGTGGTTTGTTGTTTATGTGAAGTTTTGATTTCTGTTGCTTCTATATGAACGACTCTGTGGTAGTATTCTACATCAATTGAGTGTAATTTTATTTGCCTTGACTTGCCCTGGCGTGATTTCTTCCTAATTAAAGGTACCACTTCCGGTGCTCAAAAAGAGGAATCTGTTACTCGCAAGGAAATATTTATGTATTTAACATTTAGTCTGTATTTTGATTTGAATGAAATTTTTACAGTATGTTGGTAACGATCAGGCGAGTGTCATAGACTATAAAACTTTGATTTAGGGTGGCTTTCATACAAAAATATTTTTATAATAGCATTTTTACAAAGACTACTCGATCGATTCACATGGAATTTACACCGCGTATCTTTTATATAAAGAGGCATAACTTAGGATATAAGACTCTTGAGGGTGGTATTTTTTTAAAAGGATTTTTATGAAGACCGATCATATCTCATCGACTACTTAACGCAGATGAAAGAGACTTGGTACATATATAAAAGGTACGAGCAAAAGTAAGTTTCAATAAAAAAAAATGGGCAGTGCCACACCTTCTATATGCAAAAACCGAAAACCGTTTCTCTGTCACATATAAACTTACAAACTACACAACGGATTTTCATAATTGTTTTTTAAATGATTTTTTTGGTTTTCGGAAAGTTTGGTTTAGAAAAATGGGTGATAGCACGCCCTCCAAAATCAAATTTATCATATATCATAAACTATTTGAAGCAGATAAATGAGACTTGGTACACATTTTATAGGTACGAACAAAAAAATCTTTGATGAAAAAATGGATGGTGCCACGCCCTTTAATATGAAAAAAGAAGTTTATACCTCAGCAACTATGTATTTGACGCAGATGGATTAAATTTTTTTACATCTATTTTTTATGATTTATGGAGGGTTTTAAGCATAAATTAGTTTAAAAAAATGGGCGTTGCTTTGCCCACCTTTATAAGAGGAAATTCAAATTCATAACATCTAATCAACTCTTGGACGCTGTAGTATAACGTAATCCGTCTGGTTAATTTTAATGGAACATATTGACAGGTGATTTAAAGAGATCATTGCACATATAATACTTGGAAAAAGTGGGTCCTAGCGCAAAAACAAGAAACTATTTTAAAAAAATATTATCATTTTTGAATTCCGCGACGCAAATTTATGTAAAAGCTATCCTCATTTTAGAAAAATGTATGTTCGATATCAAATAAATGATTGAGTACACCTAAATGCCAAAAATCGACCACTGTGCGCCGTCACGAATTTCGATGAGACAAATTAATTTGAGGTGTCATATACTCCCGAATATAACAAACAAAAACGTGATGTTTCCATTTTTAGATTAGAATATATCAAAAACATGATGTGATGGACTACAGCTTTGTTCGGAAAAACTGATCAGAAGAACAATTATTTTAGGATTTATCTCTGTCACACAGTGATATTATTCTTTATTATGCAGCTTTATTTGTATTTCAAGCCCCGAATGTGTCTATGTTTTGATTTCTGGGATTATAGCTTATCACAGTCTGGTAGTCGATTTTTTTGATCTTTATAAATGTGCAGTTTTAAGTGTATTGAATAACGTAGCAATCAAAATGAATTTTGAATATACAAAAATATTTAAGAAGTCATTTAAGTTCTAGCACCTTATGCACCTTTCATACGTAAGTTCCACAAAAATCATGTCAATGTATTACGTACGACCAATACGGTAAAACGCGGCAAAAATTATGACAATACGCATGTGACACTTTAGTACACATGAAATAAATACTAAATTAATAAGTCACTTAAGCTATATTGTCTTATTAAAATGCTAATAAAATGACACGAGAGAGAACTGCTAATCTTAAATCAAAAATTTTGTTTGAGTTGCTTGTTACCGATGCTTATCAAGTCATTTTCTTTATCAGTGATGTGAACAAAAAAAGAAATGTGCTAATAAAAATACAACAATAAAAATAAAAGAATATAAATATAAATAAAGGTCAAACAAAAATAACGGGATACCTGCAGTGAATTGGCAGCCTTTTCAAGTGAGTGACGAAAAAATCCAAATGGAAAAATACTGCCATAACCGCTGGAGTCACGACGTCCTTGTGAAGCGCCAGAAGAACGTGTCGATGATGACGGATTGAGCGGCGACATTTCGGAATATGCACGACCGACATGTTCTAATTTTGGAGTGCGGCGCATTTAAGCTAAAGCTTTTATTTTATTTATCGCGACTAGTGATAACAAATGTATTACTTAGTTTTTGCTACAAAAGATAAATTATTTGATTTTTTTTTTTTACACAAAATAAATATGTAAGTAAGGTACAAGGCACACAAACTAAACTTAACAATTAGCTTTTTTATGACTGTAGATAATAAATTAGTAAGAGACGCAAGAACATTAATTAAATTTGTTATTTATATTTGCACGCTTATAAACTTTTTAGCTTTTTCAATTACGAGTAGTAAGGTCTTTTTTTAATATAAATTTTCATTGTCAATTGGCAAATTTTTTTTTTGCAATACGGATTATTTTATTACTTAACTAAATTCTTTACCGATTTGCTCTCATTGAGCGGCTACGCGTATCTGATTAGAAACTCAGTCATTTATATGACAACGCAAAACATACAACAGAGTCGTAGTCCTGCTCTTCTCTTCGACGAATTGTTTTTTTTTTTCTCTTATTGTCAGTCACCTAACATTTTCACAAAAAAAAAAAACAAAAAACCAATATGTAACAATAACAATAATAACAACAATTTCAAACCAAAGCCAGTTCACTTTTCAGACAAACAAAATTCGGTTGTCATGAGACATGAGTTGAGGAGATTCAGTCGTTTCAGGTTAGTTAAATTATATCGTAATTATTTTGTTGTATTTTCCATGATATCACAAAGGAAACAAAGTTTGTGAAAAACTTGAATATCCCAGTGAGAAAGTTCAGACACTTAACTGCTTATAGTTCGATTTAATTTATATATGTGGGTCATTATTTCTCATAATTTTAAACATTTAAGAATTACAATGACTGAAAAAAAAAAATCATCCAAGATAAGGATACAAACCAAAAAAGAAAAAATTTTTTTGATTATTTTTAATTTCTTAAAAAAAATAACCCATTTCCAATCTAGTTAACTTTTTATCCATTGAGTGCTGGAATCAATCAATATCAAAATAGAAATATCGTTGCTGTCGCCTTTACAATTTGCTCAACGTGGCGAGTTTTCTATTTTAACTTTTATGAGCGGTTCCACAGCAACAGAAAAAAAACGATACCCACCTGCGCAATCACACACAGTTTTCATTTCACGGACGCATGTTGTTATATGTCTATTAATCAAACTTCATTACCTTCGCTTAGACAATTTGTTTGCTTCCATGTAAAGTTCACTTCCCACCCACTTTTTTTGCGAAGTATCTATTTACCAAGATTATTTATATTCACTTTATGGTTTTGCTTGATATGAGGCATACATTTTTTGGTTCCTATTGAAGGTGGCACGCCTACTTCCACAGTTCTGTATATATTTTGTTCATAAGTCACACTGTGTCAATCCATATTATCCAATATTCATTCACTTCGACAGTTTACTTTATATAACGTCTTCAGTTCTATCAGTTTTAATCACAAGAAGAATTATTGAATTATTAACTTGTGTACCAAATTTCATAGATTTTCGGCGCTACGATTTAATTTGATCGACGAAATTAATAAAATTAGTATAGTTACGCTTTGATTGTATTCGTTTACATACAGTTGAATCAACAGGAAAATATTAGTTATCGTAAAAGTTACTCTTTGGAAAATTGTCTATAAACTCCAAGCTAGAAATCGAAGTCGCATAGGGATAAACCAAAAAATTCTAAATAGTCTTACGACTACGTATTTTAAAAGTAATTTAAAAAATTCACTGAAAAAAATTATGTCACAAAAAAATTGTGAAAATTGTACCTTTTTTCACTTTTGACCTTGAATATATCCAAAAACCAGACAATGAAAATCAAAGCAAACATTTTAAACAAATATCTGAAGACTAACCAGGAAACATATAAGCTCGTCTTACAATTGTCCAAATATAGATTTCAGAGCCCTAAGCCTAAATTTTTTTATTTTTTTGAACAGCAATTTAAGAACTAAAAATCAGCACTCTGACTTTAAATGCGCCGCAGTGAGTTTTTTCCTCTTTTATTGAAAGTTCCCGATGATTTTATACAAACTATCAAACAACGTATTAAATGTTAGTTTTATGGGCGGAGTCACATTCACTTGAACTTCAATGTTTTTATAAATCTTTAGTGGTATTATGAAGCTTCTATGTCTCGGAAAAGTTATGCATCAGAACAATACAAAAGATGGTTTGATTTTCGCTGGTCATAACCAAACAATTATAAATTAAATGCTGCTAAATGATGTATTAAATATTTCTTATTGGGTTCATTATTTTATTCTCCGAGAGTCTCTTGTCTGTTTTGTTAGCTAAGAGATAGCCAATCATTTCAGTTCATGTCGCTGCAGGTACTTCGCTCTGACTGAGTTTCAATGCTTTCTCATGCTTCAAACTATTACAATTACTGATTTAATAGAGTGATAAAAACAAACTCAATGAAGTAGGACAGATTACTCTATCGTGTTCTAGAGTTCGTTTAACAGCTGACATTTTATTAACTAAAATGTTTTGTTGCAATAAGCACACTAAGTTGGTAAATTTTTAATGAAGACTTCTATTTCAACTCTTCAGAAATTCATGACTTACACATTAATACAAAATGAAAACTTAGAATTATCGATGTATTATTTTTATGACAAAAAAAAAAAAAAAACAATTGGCATGCTACACAGAAAAAGTATAATAGACAGTAATTGCCTCAGTCTGGCAAAAGTATGACAATGCTAGTTGGTGGAATTAAGGCATAAATATTAAACTTAAAACTTATGCTAAAACATATAACCTATATAAAATTTAACAGGTATATCAGAATAATAAGACTTAATGAGCCTTTTGCATCAAATTGGGAGCGCATAAATTAGAATAGGAAGGATATTAACTTTGTATGTCAAGAGTAAACTGCAATATATTTTTTTAGAGCATTGAAAATATTAACTTCTTTAGCCTCATGACCCCTTTAACCATCAAATGCAGATAAAAAACCAGAACGTGCTGGACTATAACCTTTTTCAGCAAAAATTATCAGGACAACGTCTTTTTTCTTAGTATTATACTGTGGTGACTTAGCTGCAGTAAAAAATGAAAAGAGACATCAGAAGGTAGTAGCTGCTTAGGCAGTGGCGGACAATCAGTGGTTTCTCGAGAGTCTCAGAGGGCTTCCGAATGGAAGAGGGTTTTCTGTTAAGTTCTGAGTGTCAATGATCCTCAATTTGATATGGATAGGTTTTTGTTGGCGCCATCTAAATATCCAGTAGCTGCCACACCTGAGGAATGGAGTAGACGAACCCGCAGACCCTAGCGAACCCAGGAAATGTCTGACCCAGAAAGCGCGTCAGCGCAGTTCCACATTCAGTGGCTGAATCACACGTTTCTACTCTAGGTGGTCTGGATAAAAGTGCATTTGGTCACTAAATGTTAACGGATTTGATATTCGAATGGTAAAGATTTAGAAAGGCAGATTGACTTGGACCATTTTTAATAATTTATCAACAAATGCAGGCTTTTTAGATGGCGAAGAAGAATCAAGTGGAGTAAAAAAAATGTTCAGCTAATTTTATATTTTTCTTCAAAATGAAGAATATAACAATAAAATCGGAATTGTTACAATTACAGTATACGTGAGTGATAAGAGTAAAGTACTCCTTAAAGAAAATCTATTTCCTTAACACAAATAAAATTTCTTTATTTGATTTAGTATTCAGAAGTCATTTTAAATTTTTAAACTACTAAGCCTTCAAATGTTATACGATATAATATTTTCAAAAACTAACTAGCATAACCATCTTTAAATTATGTGAAACTTTTGTCAATTTTATCTTTATTGAAAAGGGGTTATTTAAAATGAAAAAGGTTTCATTCAATAGATTTACTCAGCTATAAACCTTTTGTTACAATCATGTTAGGGGTGTCTGAGGCAGGATAAGATACGCTCTGCAACGTAAAAGTATTACCTTATTCTGAGCGGAATATATTTAAGCAAAGAGACAAAAACAAAAACTATTGCATAGGTTTAGGCATATTATTATATTCACTCAATTTACTAATTTTCAATTATAAGAAAATAAAAATAAATGATACAAAAGTTTGTTTACTGCGCGTGCCTAACATTATAAATAAAGAGAGTTCTTTACCAAAACAAAATTTTGTTACCAACGGCTACCAAAATGTACTTCCGGTTTGTTTTATCATTATCTTAAGTTTACGACTTTTATCAATAAAAAAAACGTAGTGATGAATAAACAAGAACTTTAATAATATTTCATCTGAACAATTGCGTGAAAACAGCATGTTCGGCCAGACTCGACTGCAAAATACCCTACAAACATAACTGTTGAGATAGAGATAACTAATAATTTTGATAAAATTGGATAATTTTTAATGAATCTTGGGGAAGGTATGCATGTATAAGAATAAACAGAAAGTGAATAATAAGGTTCAAATTTGGAAAATTTATACTTTAATACATGTGTTTAATATATTCCGAAAACTTTAAGAAATATTGAAATATGAAAATTTAATTGGTGCAACTAGTGTGCACTGTCCTTCCTAAAGGACTTTAGTTTAACACGAGGTATCATTATCTTTTTGAGACTCGCACACTTTTTGCTTATTTTTCCAGTTTCTTGTTGCATATTTTTCTACTCGAGAAACGTTTAATGCCAATGTATGCTTAATATTTTTTATATGCAAAACATAGGATATAAAAAAAAATTTTCAAAAATTCCAGAGTTTTTCAAGCCTTTGACTTTCAAAAAATATCTTTTTTAAAATATGGCTTCAGGTTTTAAAAAAATATACACTGAAAAAAGATTATTTTTCATAAGAAACTATTTTTTTTTGGTGTAGTAGTGCCAAATACCGTCAGCTGCTTATCCAGCATATTTAGATCAGAGTTTGAAGGTAGCGAATACACTTTTGCAAAATAATGCTTTGAGCTGATAGGCAAATATATTATTCAATAATCGCGGAAGCTATCAACTACAAAAAGGCGGGCATATTTTCAAAACGCAGGGTCTGAACGATTCGCCACACTTGCTTTTTTCTTCACTCCCTCAGTTCAGCTATGAAATCAGTACTCTATTCGCATACATTATTTTCGAGTTTGCAAGAACCAAGCTAAAAAACGACGCCCTAAGTACAAGCACGTAAATGAAGGGTGTATTCAAGGGGTCTTAACCCCTGCTGACTTTTGTATAAAAATTTTAGTAAATGTACGAAGAAGAACATAAAAAAATATAGGCGTGACGCCCTAGACTGATTGATCTGATTTTAGCTTAATTTCACCTACTAACTGAGTAACTATTGAATCACTTCCGTATATTAAGTATCATAAGAATCTGTTTTCTTTCAAATTAGAGCAAATTTGACAAATTATATTGCCATTTTGGATGGTACCTTTTTTCTCTTCGAAGCGACTGAAACAGTAATTTCAATCCAATCTAATTTATATATAATTTGGTATTAACTTAACAATTTAGATCAGAATAACAGAATTCACTAATTTGAAGATCATTTATTTTTTTCGAGTATGTAGTTTAATTAATGGATGTTGGTTTTCTAAACTATTTTCCAAGAACAGTTGGTACATTCCAATTCACATCGTGTAGGGTACTAATACATTTTTTCCTTTACAATGTAGTGTGAACTTGAATAATTTGCGGCATTGCTTTGTTGAATTTTCTAATTGAATTAAGATTTACTAAAAAAATAAAGATTTTAAAACTTAATTAGCTTAATAAATAGCAAATATTTGCAAATAGTTGCAAACTTGCTTATGTTAATTGGGCACGATCACAAAAACCAGATATGTAAATATGTTTGTAACTTGGCCAATACGTTGCAATATCAATAAAAAATTAAAAACTTCTTAATTTTTCAAATAAATATAAAACCACTAAATTGTTTATACTTAAAAGCATTCTATCTGGATGACCCTATATTGTTGACCTTAATGAAACAAGTGAAAAGTCTTACTTTTTATAAATAGACGTGAAATTTGTTAGCCAAATGACGTTTACTAAAATACCAGACAACAATGAAATGTCTAGTCAATTTGAGTACGCATTATAGTAGTGGCAAGCAATTCAAGCAAAAAAAAAAATAAATAAATAAATTTTAAGATTTCGTTCTAAAAATACCATATCGCATTAAAAAGTAGAATAAGACATAAAATTGTTCGTTTAAATACATATATGATATACCATAGTTTATATGAATCGTCATATATGAATTATATTTAATTGTAGACATCGCCAGTTTTTTTCGTTTTCAATTTGTGGGTTTAGTTTTTTACTTTTTAGCATTTTCTTACAAAAAGTAAACGAGAGCAGGAATAAGTCATTGATATTTTCGAGTAATTTGAATTTATGAGTAAAAATTGAATGTCACATACTTAGTGACGTAAATCGTTCAATAAATATGTATTTTTTTAAACATTCTGAATAAATGAATTGTTGTATTTTTTAACTTCACATGATTTTCGATCGTCGAATATTTGTCATTTTAAAATTTATTACAATATTAATTTTAAGTTATTCAGTTTAAAATGCAGTAAGTACATTAAGTTATATAAAAAAAATGATTTATAAAAATGTTAGCAATTTAGTTAGCACAATAGATTATATAATGTATTACTTAACCAATAAACTCAAATTACTATCGTCTTCGTCTTCTTTCCGATAACCTCAACCTTTGCTTTAGCCTTAAGGTCACACATGGATTTTTAATAAGTATGAGAATTTTTCCACACGAGAGAGTATGCCCGAGGCTCAGTTAACAATTGGCTAAAATTTATTTCGGGAATAATATTTAGTTTTTTTGTGCAAAACAACACAAAGTCAAAAAGGAAATAACTTTTTGTGTGAAGGTACAAACATTTAAGTTTATTTTGCTTAAAACTAATTAATATACTAATATAGTATGCATTATGCTCTAAAAGTTATCAATGCCAAAACCTATGTCACTTTTTAATGAAAATCTGGGATAATTGTGTTGTTTTCAAGGATACGAAAATGTTCACTTTAAATTTTGATTTTTAATCAGCAGAAATTTTACTGGCATTGAGACCTAGATAAACAATCACCCCTATCATCATTGTCAAAGTCGGCTCTAAAATGCTCGACAGCGGTATTGTCGCATCACCATTGTCGAACTCGACATTTCAAATGACAAACATAGAACAATTTATTACAATTATCGAATTTCAAATGTCGATGTGAGAACTGAGCGTGGACGAAAGTAGCAATTTTTTGTCGAGTTCGTTTCTTTAGTCGACACTTGAAAAATTAAAGTAAAACAGTCGAAAAAGTTAAGTAAAATACGCGGAAAAAAATGAAGATAACCAAATCAAATCAATTTGAAGTTTTAGTATACCACATGGAGAGAAATGTAGAATTTGCAAGAAACTTTAATAAAGACTTAACAAAACTGGATGTTAAGCAAGAGTTCCAACTCGCTAGCTGGGAAGCTAAATAGCTTGGGTCCGCCAATGCGTGAAGGCAATGGCTGGCAAAAAGTAAGAGAAAATTTATCAAAGCTCTTTGTTGTTAGTAAGGTGAAACGCAAAATTATAGGTTTCGATAGACTCAAAAGGAAAGCTAAAAAAACTCCACATAATAAATGTGAATTGCATGAGGTAGCCGGTCATAGCCCCAATAGTCATAATTCCCAACACAATTTTGGGCCTTATGTTCGTTTTTTTTCCGGTCATAATTTCCATTTTTTTTTTTTTTTGGGTTTATGACCACTTCTAAAAACGGACATAGTCCGCAAAAACGGATATAACGCCAAAATTCTTAAGCGTTACGTTGACAATAGATAGCCAACGAAGCCGGTGTTGGACATATTGGAGGATGCAAGTCCAGAGTAGAGACCGAAAGCCATCCACTTATTTTAACTTTTATGTAGCTAGCGAAGCCAGCATTGGATACACATACGATAGAATTTAATGCTATTTTCAAGCTAAACCAAAAATTTGAAGACGCTCTATATACTTGCTATGAATAACCCCAAAAAATATCTGAGGTTCAAGGTCATCGGTGACGTGTATCGCTTTTTGATTAGTTAGACTATTTTAATTTATTGCATATAACAAAACAAAGTTAATGTTTAGAAAAATATAAAATTTCTCTTGTATTTACAAGCAAAACAAAAATGGTCATAACATCCATGGGAGTTATGTCCATTGTTATGAGTGATCATAATTCCCAAAATAAACCGTCGCACGCTACTGATAACTACGGAATATTTAAACAAAAAAGCTGGAAGCAACCATCGCTAATATCATTTGGCGGGATGGCCTTAGGCACTAATTTCTGTTTTTGAACTTCGTCCTCTTCTTCACTGATTAAAAAAAAATGTGTATTTTAAAAATTCTTTGCTAAATGTATGACAATTGACAGCAAATTTAAAAATATTTTTGAATTTCATTCACTCAAATTGTATAAGTCACCTGTCGCACAAATTTTTGTCGGAAAAATAATCTATTACAAACATCATCGAGTCGAGTTATTTCGATGATCGCTTTTTTAGGTCGACTCGAAAGAAAATTCGACAGTCACTAATGTCGACGCTCGACAGCGGTGATAGGGGTGAATATTGAAAGACTTAAAAAACAATTCTCAAATAGCCAAAATTTTTTAACTTTTCACTATTTAACTCATTTTCGAACAGTCAGTTAGCAAATGGTACATGTGACGCGCTTGCGCTGGCCTCCAGCCGTGAGAGTAATTTAAGTGAGAGTGGAATTGCAGTCCCAAAAGATTAGCGCAATTGAGTTATAGCTCATTTATTCCAGTGGTTAGAATTGTTTTGATATCAAGTCTCAAATAGCAGGTATTTTACTGGTAAGTCAATTTGCGTTTTTTTTTTCGAATAAAGTTCCTTTTAAAGTAATATCAGATACATTACTTTTTGACCATTTTGAACTCTTACAGAAAGTTTTAGAATTTGTGAAAATACTATATTGTATAATGAACACTTTGGATGGAACAGAGCAGGATGAACGTGAATCGGAGAAATCTTGGAGAGGACTGAAGGCACTCGCTACTGATCGTGCACATTGAAAGAGTTTTGTGGAGGCACTGTGCTGCGTAAGCAGATAACAAGCCCAAAAGATTTAACATTTGTCTTCTTTTTTTTATAAGATCACTTTTTGATTGAAATTTTCCCTTGAAGCGACGATAGATTTACTACAATAAAAGAAACATAATTTCAAGGGAAAATTTCATTATTTGAAATGCAATTTGCTTAATTATATATAGTTATTATCTTTTTCTGTGAAATTTTTGATATGCTCTTTCCATTGTTTAAGTGGAATGGCATAGTACGTAAAATTTCCTACTGGGCCACAGTAAAAGAATGAAGCATACAAAGACTAAGGGAATTGTAAAGCGCTATTAATTAACTTTCTTTACAAAATATTCTTATCGCTTGGTTTTTAATTTCAAAATAATTTATTCAAAACGTGTTGCTGACGTAGAAAAATAAATTTTCCCAGAAAAATTGTAAGAATGATATCTACTTAAACTAAAACATAAACTGATTAGCAAATAAGTGATTATCTGTATCAAACAATTTTTTTGTTTTTAAATAAACAAGTATAAAAAGTTTCAGTATTGCATTTATTTGCATTGAAAGCATTATACTGAAGGATTTTTGCACATGCCTTATATTGTAACGCTTAGGAAAATTACTCGATCACACGTAGCAATAAATAATTCTCAAGTAGTAAATATGTACATATGTTCACAAAACACAATGAAACAATATCATTTGCACTGTCATTGAAATCATCATCACATTAAATTTCAAAAAAATAAAATAAGAAACTTCTCCACTTACACTGCGTTCGATTGTGGACGATGACTGATAGAGTTTATCCATGCAATAGGAGACAGAAAATACGGTTACATTCTCCTCCATTATGCTGACACAACAAAAAAAAAAAAAAAAAACAATACGCCGTATGTATTTAATTCTTGAAAAATTACTGAAATAATGAAACGTTTATTTATCGCAGACACACGAGATTAAATTTTAACCGGGTTTTATTTGGAACTTAACGATTTCCCTTTTTTTATATACCGCTAACAAAGCGTGCAGTGTTCGTTTCTTGCAAGGCGAAAGTACTCTGAGACGTGTTTCATTTCACTGATAATCATGTGTATTTTCATTATTAGTTCCAGAGTTTTTCTGTTTTGTTACACTTTTTCTGCGCTTTTGTAGACTTTAACTACCCCTAGATTTCTTTGTTTTCTCCGTTTTGGTCGTAATGTTTACAGTTCTTTTTTTTTTTGTTTTGCTTATCATGAGTATTAATTTGATGTATATAACTTACACAACTCTTAATTACAAGTAATATTTGTATTTATTTATAATTTTTTCTCTTTCCTGCTAAGATTTGTTTAAATTGATAAATTATATAATCACAATTATTCTAGAGACTTGTATGATCTTCATTCCATCAAAATTATCAAACGAAAGAGTGGAGCGCCAATTTTGGATAAACAAACGAGCACTAAATATTTGTGTAATACCATCCATAAGGGCAGTGAGTCCCTGATATGCTATGTTTCTTACAGCGGGTCAGTTTACTTCTTTCAGTGATAGATGCTTTTTTAAATATCTCAAGTTATGATTGATAAAAATAATTCATTTTTAAAAAAAAAAACCCTTAAAAACTTTTAAAACGGAAAAATATCACTGAAAGCCAAATCTTTTACAAAATAAAAATTAAGGAAAGCGATCAGTACACACATTGTTTAAATTGGCCATTTATTATTAAAACTTGAAAATTTCATTGTAAAAATAAAGTTCGTTATTTTTTATGAAAAGTACGTTTAGAACCAAAAAAATTAATAGAAAGAAAAAAATTATCTTTCTATAAAAAAAATTCTAAGTACTTGGTTGATTTTTCGCGGAGTTAAGATCATTTAAACAAAAAACGTTAAAAGCATCAGGTTTTAAAAATTTATGTATCTAAAATAGCTAAGTAAACAAAATCGAAAAAAAAATATGGAAAATACTTTTACAGAAAAAAAAAATCAAAAATTTAAATGCAAAATTGAATCCGATTCTTCGTGGAATGTCCCATATATCAGAACAAATTCAAAAAAATCAAAAGAAAATAAACTAATTTCTCCAAATTTTTTGAAGGACCAGTCTTCAAATGCTGTAAGTTTTCAAATCTTAAGCGATCTTGAAGAATTCAAGAACATGAGATTTTTTTTGACGAACTTAATTGACCATTTTACAGCTGTATGATTTTAATTAAATGAGCATTCACGCAAATAAGACTTTTACCGTTTTGACGTTATACTGATTACTTTCTTACCATTTAATTTTTTTTTCTTCCACGTTATAACTAGGCGAAAAATTTCATGTTACAGCTAAGAAATTGTCGATTTTCAAACACAACCTTAACAACCTCAACCTTAACGTCATATTTATTTCAAAATTAAGTAACTCAAAATTAAACACTATAAATGGGGCTATGTGGCACTGCTCTGTGTCAAAAATAAGCGAATGTGGAAATCAGTGCTAATCAAAAGAAATGATAAAAATATTAGAACGATATAGATATAAATATGCTAGGATTTGGCTGTTTTACCTTTATTTTCGACTTTGACGACAGCTAGCTGACTATTCGTTAAGTTTTGCCATCTAGCTGCGCCAGGCAGTGCCAATTATGTTTATATCTTAACGCTTCATAGCGTCGTGATGGAAACTGCTCAAAAGCTACGAATGTCCTGGAGCAGTAAATATTATTTGCATATGGCAAATTAACATTTATGAGTTATTTCAGACGAAAACGTCTAATCGGTAAGGCTAGCTTATTTAAGATTTTGCTCAAACTTTGTGAGAATTATAAAAATTCAAAGTAGTGGAGCAACACAATTTTTTTTTTTACACGTTTTCATTTGGAACGACTCTAATTTATAAAACGAAACGCATACTAAAAAAAATACAATAAATCTCAAGCATTTCAGAAACAAAGGAACAAATTTTATATATTTGTTTTTTTTTTTTAATCTTTTTAGGAAATACATATTTAATCAAAACGTTAAACTTAAGCCTATTAAAGATCGCTCTCAAAGTTTTTTTGGGGTGAATCGCTTTATATATAATTTTTTTTATTTTTATTACAAAGGCTTTATAGCCTATGCCATGCTATAAAGAAGTTAAATAAATAAAATTCCTTATTATTAAATAAATGTTTATATAACGAGCGCAAAATTATTTAAATTCAACCTCATTAGAAATTTTCTAGACCATCTATCAAAAATATGTAGTTAAAGAAAATAATAATTTAATTGAGTATTTTGATTTGAATAAATTGAATTTTGCTAACTTGGAATGATTTATTTCTGTATGTAGGTCAGAGTGTGGACTAATGCATTCAATTTTCAGTTACCAGAGCCTCTCCCAACTGTTTTAGCGTATGTGTGCAAGATTTTTTTTTTGCGCCAAAGAAATGGAATATTTTTGATATTTTTTTTTTTTAATATTGCTGACCAAAAAAAAAAGAATCATCAACCTAAATAATTTAACTTTTTACCATTTTAAATATTGCTTCATATTCGAAAGAATTTTCGTAAAAGAAATTTCCTTTGCGCGCTTTTTCGTCATCGCGCCCATGTGTGCCGCACCCTCTGCACCTATGGTAGGAAAGGTGTTGGTCGTTACCACTTCCACTACACATTAAAGTTTTAGTGAAATTAACAACTTCACTAGCACTAAGTGTTTAGTGATAGTGGTTTAGTTTGCTCAGAACTCAATATTTAGTGGTAGTGGAGGTCAAAGTTTGGTAAAACTCAAATCTTTTTACAGTTATCATTATTACACGAAATATTATTATATTACAAATATTGCATTTTATTAAAATCCATTCCAAAAAAAAAAATTTATTGGTGATATTTTTACTAACCAACATTAAAAACTTAAGTGGGAACTTTCACTTAACTCTATTAGTAGAAGTGAGATATAATGTCCAATTGTAAATAATGAAATTTATCGTCACTCAGTATTTAGAGATAACGTGATTAACGTCTAGTGGAAGTTAGATATATATTCCATTTCCATTAAGCCGTTTAGTGGCAATACATTTTTATCACAATAGCACATAAAACCATTGAATGTGAAATTTAATGCACTAGTCCCCACTCTGATGTAGATATATAAAAAAACTAATGAGACACAATATAAAGTAACCTTGTTAGATTCAATTCATAGACACTTACACTGAGTTTCCTCTCTATATTTAAATATTTTTAGAACAAATTTTGTTTTATATTATTACGCCTTTCTGTGGCTGTTATTTTTGGAATTGTTTCATGTGTTTCTAAAGTGATATTTTCGTTCTTGTAACTTTTTATGCACAAACAATTTTAATTTTTCCGTCAAGTGTAAATAATTAAATAATAATTATTTATTTTTTTTATCCGTTGATTTAACCAACGTTGATAATTATTTTTTTAAATATGAGAAAATGAATTGTTTACTTTATATAAAAGGTTTCAGACTTAACTTACATCTGCATAAACAAATTTTAAAAATACGGATTTATTACTTAAGGCTTACGGGAAATTTGGTAATAAAAAAATTTTAGATTTTATCCACCATTATACCACAGAGTCATTTAGAAACTACAACTAACCGTCACAAGCTTTAATAATGAAAATGGCCAATTGTTACCATATAAAATACATTTTTTCACGAGTTTTGTCTTGTTTCGCCATAACTATGGTAATGCAGTTGAAAATCATAATGTTGGGGTTGCCAAAAAAAAAAATTATTTAATTTTTTTAATATGTTTTTATATTTTTCAGTGATATTGTGTAATAAATCTTCCTAAATAAATTAATATTAGTAAAAAAAAATATTTTTTATTACACTACTCTACAAATTTACAAAAACTTGCACCACAACGAATGGCGATAACATTTTCTATAGTGAAATTTTT